>CAJQZN010031238.1:0-21588 GCA_907164685.1 Colias eurytheme | reverse complement strand
TAATTAGTCCATTGAAAAGTTACATTTGGGGTTGCGTTTTTGAGTGGACGCAATTTTATTTTTTTGATGTGTAGGAGGGGTCAGTGTGAAGCTATCACCAAGTTTGTGGGGTCGCCACCCTTGTCCCACGGCCGCCATCTTGAAAAGAGCGGTTGATATGGTTTTTGCGATATATCTCTTAAACTATTCATCATTATTTGTTGCAAATTAAATTTTCTACAACTTTAGTCCATTTACTTTGTGTCGTAGAACTATAAATAAAAAAGTTATAAGCGAAAATGTTCAGAAATTAGAGATATTTATATTTTTCAATAAAACTTTTTTTTATCATTTTACGAAGAAATGATATCAGACCATTTTTGTAGATTGTTATTCGAGGAACAACTTTTATACATAACATTTTTTCATTACGTCAATAGCTAAGGTTTTATACAGCGCTCCGAAGTGAGTACTATTTTTCAGTGCTATTAGCTATACAATAATATACATAATATATATACATATGTATATTATGTGTGTACTAATAATAATTTGTCGTCAGTAATGGTTTTTTTCTGTTATTATAATATTTTAATAATTAATTTTGCAATGTTATTAATTATATAATTATTGACTCTTTTCCCCACCACCCAGGAGGAAGCACGTTTTTTTTTACGTCGAAAAGCAGGGCTGAAACGTTCTACAGTGGGGTTTTAGTCGGTAAGAATCCGACATAACCCACGGCTCCTTCCCCGGGGGCCGTGGGTATCTTTGGAAGATTTCCTCACTATAAAAAAAAAACAGGGCTCATGTTTGGGACTGTCAAAAAAAAAGTTTCTTATGGTTTCTTACCGTTTCTTACCCTGTGTTCTTACCAATTTTTTCTGTCTAGAAACCACATTCCGTATTTGAAATCATAGAAAAACTATTCATAACATGTGTATGCTATTTATTATAAGCCAGTGATCAATTTTACGAAAAAAAATATTTTATATACCTAATTCGGTCCCTCCAAACGCTTCCAGGAAGCTCTGAAGTGTGCTTCCATTGTTCTGGAGTCTGGGAAAAGAGCTAATAGCCAATATATGTATAGTTAAGAGTACTGAAAAATAGTCCCCTGGGACCTCGCCTGCTACAGGGTGTGTGGCAGCCATAACAAAAGTTGTAACTAACTAAATAAAACACTCATAGATTTCTATATTATCAAACTGCATACTTCAAAATAATATTATCAAATAGTAAATACTTATTGCAACAAGGAAAATTACCAAAGTTCTTATATAATTAATATTGAACATTCATTTTTATAAAAGACTAGCTTGCCTGTCGGTTTTACCTGCTGCTTTAACTTATTCATATAAGTTTATCCTGTTAATTCTAATATTCTTGTGGGAATGTGGGTTTCGAAAATAGCCTAAGTTACTCATTATAAAAACAGCTATCTGTGAGTGAAAGTCCCGTCAAAATCGGACCTGCCGTTCGTGAGATTAAACAATTTAACAATGTTTTAAACAATCAAAAAATTTATTTATAAGAAACTAGCTTTCTGCCCGCGGCTTCACCCGCGTTTTCAAAGAAAAACCCGTTCCCGTAGGATTTCCGGGATAAAACCTATCCTATGTCCTTTCTCGGGTATCAAAATATCTCTATACCAAATTTCATGCAAATTGGTTCAGTAGTTAAGGCGTGATTGAGTAACAGACAGACAGACAGACAGAGTTACTTTCGCATTTATAATATTAGTATGGATTACTCGGCAGTCGATTCCTGTAATCTATACGGATGTAATCACGGTACATATACCAAAATAGTAATTTTTACAATTTTTGTCTGTCTGTTTGTTCCGGCTATAAATCTCTGGAACGGCTGGACCTATTTTGTCGGGACTTTCACTGAGAGATAGCTGATGTTATAAGGAGTAGCCTAAGTTTCAATTTTGCTATAAGTAAATAAAACAAAGTGTGGACACGCGCTCCTGCCACTGATTACGCTTACCTACTCATTCACAGGCATCCATCCAGTAATCATCACTACATCATCAACACTACATAGTACAAAACAAGTCGCTTTCTCTGTCCCTTTGTATGCTTAAATCTTTAAAACTTACGTAAAATAGGTACTTAATTTTTTTTAACAAAAACAAAATTTTCTCAGTAGTGAATAAATATTTACATATTATAGTAGTGAATATATATCTGTGGTATTTGGTACGTACCACTTAAGTGCAAAATGGTGATTTTTGAGTATGAGCGTTTGAAAGTTTTCACGGTTGCTACCCTGTTGCTACAGATCGCAATAAACTCTTGAGTAAAACAAATTTATGATATTTAAATGTCTATTATGTTCAAGTTTTGAACACTTACAAAAAAAATAAAAAAAATGTTCTAGTTCAAGAGTAATTGTTACTTAACATGTTTGTACCAAAAGAAAAAAATGTGAAAATGATGTGAAAATGTCGAAAACGTGTGTACTTAAGTGGATTAGAGCATATTTATTTGTACTCTTAATTAGTATTTATTCCTATTTTTACCTTAATTGAAAGGATTTTTCATTTTTTTTTCGACGGAGACATAAACAGACATTAAAAAACAAATATTATTGGGAAACGTCTTCCATACAAATAGATTTAACCATATATAAAAACAAAAACGAATAGGAGTGTGATTTGCCACAAATAAGTACTCATAAAAAAGCCAGGAAATATTGTGATTTTCGTGCAATATGCAATTCTCTGATACTCCCTCTACAAAGTAAAATCCTAAAAGTAGTGTGTGTGTGTGTGTGTGTGTGTGTGTGTGTGTGGTTCAGAAGTCACGGTAGTTCGCTTGCCTGCCGTGCTAGATGCTGCGGGATCGATCCCATCAACCGACATGTACCAATGTGTCTTTTTCGGATGCATAAGTAGATTCTCTAATAACCAGAGATACATCTTCTATAACAAGAAAACATCAACATTTCTAATAACAGGACAACATTGTGATGGCAACTGACGGGATTTTGGTCTGAAATCACCAACCAGCAGTGAGCAAGCGTGGTGATTACTGCTCATGCCTTCTCCTTGTGAGAAGATGCCCTTACCCAGCAAATAGTTACGAGCTGGATCAAGTCAAATAAAATTTGTTTGTACAACGTACCACTACAACATTCATTCATAGTCGATGACGACTATACGAACGATGAGTGATGACACTGTCACTGAAATTCATAAGATTGTTTCTAGTCGGACCATGAGACAATGATTTGAAATAATCCTCATAAATTGGATCACTTATTGGCAGGAGATCTAAGAGATCTTTGAATTTCAGAGCATCGATATTGATAGGCTCATTAGAGGCCAATGGCAAAGCCACTTCGGAGACTTCTCTCTTTTCTCAGTTCTCTTAAACCAGAAATACAGAAACTCTTCATTTTCACTCAAAGAGTATTTAAAATCTACGTGCTGCTTCTTTTTTTGAATGAATCTTTCAATCTGTTAAGCAGCAGGCAAGATATTATACTGTTTTTGACCTGGACAACACTGAATATAAAATAAGCTGCTCTACTTCTTCTGCCAAACCGTTAATAAAATGCCATAAGCAGGATGCGATTTCATCCGCACCTCTTTGAACTATTCCTTCATACATAACGTAATGGAATGTTCGTTTAGTAGTAACTTTGCGAATTTTTAAATTAAAAGTCCAAAGTTTCTTTTATAAAAGGCTACAGAATACAGATGCAGTTAAATTTGGAATCTGTAAACAAACAGCTTTTATCTTTTAGTTTCATAGTGAAATGTTGCCTTATGCTCCGATTTTTCTAAATCTATTCTAATCTGACACGAAAGAATGAATTTGAAGAGACAAAGAATCAAACCTTGTGCAGGTATCGTTACTTGGCTTTTTAAACGTTTACCAATCTTTAAATCGATTTAAAGATTGGTAAACGTTTCTGAACACACTAAGTCTAAGAGATCTTGCATCACATACCTATTCATGTTTCTTTATAGATAATAGGCTTCAGACCTAATGTCTGAAGATTTAAATTATGTGCCAAATAACGTTATATTTAAGTAAGGGAGAAGACCTGTTAAGTTCACAAATAATTTTATTTGATTGGGTACAAATAAGTTAAGTGATGATAATAATTATTCAAGTTTGGTCTAATTATGTTAAGTGCTCTTACGTTGTAAATGGCCGTTCGTTGATTGAGTATTCGTTTTACAAGTCTATGTTAAGTTATATTAATATATTTGTATCAAATAAAAATATTTTTTTTTGTACTTAAGGGGTTTTGATACAACCTATTTAAGGTATTTCTACTATCAGTAGGCTTATGTGACATAGACCAAACGAAAGAGGACGTTTTTATCAGTATAGATGGCCAGAAAACAAAAAATGGCCATTTTTGCACTTACGAGGTATATACCAAACACCACAGATATTATCAAGCTTAAATCATACATAATCTCTAAGCATCACAACTCGAGTTTGAAGTGTACACACTGTGTATCTTATCAGCAAACAATAAATATAACTTATCAGCAGCGAGGGAAAATATGCAGTCATAGTTATCACACAGTTGCTCATTTGCAGTCACACAATGAGTTTTAAAAATAAAGTCGTAATAATTACTGGAGCAAGCTCCGGAATCGGCGCAGCTACAGCCATAGAATTCACTAAAGAAGGCGCTAAAGTAGCCATCGTTGGCAGAAATGAAGAAAAGTTACAAACTGTTTCCGATAATTGTGAAAAAGGCTCCAAGCCCCTGCTCATTATTGCAGACATTGCTAACGATGACGAAGCAAAACGCATGATACAAAAAGTCATTGACGAATACGGCCAGATTGATGTTTTAGTGAACAACGCCGGGCTAGCCAAATACGGATCTATTTTAGACGGTAACATCTTGGAAGCTTACGATGAAACAATTAAAATAAACCTCCGAGCGCACATCAACGTTACAGCTTTAGCAACACCTCATTTAATCAAAACTAAAGGAAACATAATAAACATTTCGAGTGTCGGTGGAACATTGGTGCCGAAACAAGCTTCTAAAACTCCGTACTATATTTCCAAAGCAGGCTTAAACCATTTTACACGATGTGCGGCTTTGGAACTAGCAAGCAAAGGTATAAGAGTGAACACGGTGAGCCCAGGACCTGTTAAAACTGATTTCTTGGTGAACAGTGGAGTTACGTCATACAAATTTGAAGACATGGGGGTTAATATGCCGCTTCAGAGAGTATCCGATCCTATAGAGATTGCTCGTCTTATCCTGTTTTTGGCCAGTGACAAAGCTGTTGGAATTACTGGCTCGGAATATGTCGCTGACAACGGTTTTCTTTTAACATAGATGTCGATTAACACCATGGATCAATTAAGTATATTGGTCCATGTTAAAACTTAATTGTGATGTTTAATAATAAAGTCTTCAAAATGAATAATAAATAACGTGTTATAATTTTCAAACTAGTCTTTCGTGTGAATGTGTTGTAAAATATTTGCTAATTTGAATGAAAATATTTTAAAAAGTGCGGCTCCAACTGTCCCTCGATTTCGAATTCCTAATTATAAGTGATTGATTCCATAAATTGAATTAAATAAATATTTTCTTCCCTGTATTAGTTTTTAAACAGTGTTTTAGTATCCTCTTTCAAGGCTACTGGATTAGTCTCCGCGCGCGCGCTACGACTAGATACCGCCCCACCTAAAAACAATAGCTCCGTGAGTGCGGCAGCTCAGTTCTGTAGTGTGTGTAAGGCAATTTGTAAGGACGCTGGTGTGTGTGAAGAATTGTGCTGCCAGCTACATAAATTTTACCTCATAAATTGGAAATCGGTCATCTTGGAAAGAAGTTTGAAAAATATTTCTTTTCATCTTGACCTGGCCGGGAATCGAATCCATGAACGATTTGAGTCGCATGACTCAAATCCACTTGCGACGCTACTATACTATAATCACAAAAGTTGTTTAAAAGTAAAAAAAGCGGAAATAAAAAAAATAACATATTATATGAGTCAGTTAAACATGGTTAAACAGAAATAAATTATTGTTATTATACTCTTTTATATATGTATCAGTAATAGTATTGAAAAAAAAGTTCAAATTATTGCTAAAAGATTTCCTCAACCACGTGTATTTTTTTGGATATGCAGTACGGCAACACTGAATGGCGTCGTATTTTCGTAGAAAAAAATTTCGAAGTAAAGGAGAAATTTCGAATAATACGATACTTAGTGATGGTACGTGATCCCAGTGTCTTTCTTATTTTTTGTTGTATTATTTTTAAATAGTTTTATGGCACAAATAGGCATTTTACTTCAGATTTTGTTCAAAATCTTTGTAAACTATCGGTTCGCCCTCTCCACACAATGCTTGTGACACGACTGGCTTGGGTACGCCGAATTCGGCGTACTATTAGTTGCCGCATTTTTCAAGTACGTAGGCGGCATCTAGTCGTAGCGCGCGCGCGGAGACCAATCCTTAATCTAAGGCTACTTCGCTATTCATACATTTGCGGCAAACGGAACACAGGTTGTAAATAAAACGACAATAAAATATTGTTTATGGTTTATTTAAGACAACGTTGTGCTTATTGCTAGAGTAACAGTGCATAAACAAGAATTTTTCCAAAAACACAATTTTAGTGCGAAACTCACTCGATATTTGAATTATTACAACAAATGACATTCCATAGACATTTTTAAGATTGAATTAAGCTGCTTGTACATTATAGTTTTATTTTTTCTACATATATGCTTATTAATATGGCCATTTAATCCAGGATTTGTAGACAAATATTTTTCCCTATTACAATTACTTATAGTCTAGGTATAATTATATTTACTACTTAAACAAAATGGCTGAAAATAATTGCACTAATAATAAATATTCAAATATCTTGTGCTGAATTAATATTCATCGTGGAATGGGTAATCCGGGTGGTGGTCACTGAAAAAAAAAGTTTTTATTTAGAAATGGAAACACAAATACTGGAAAATAGCCTGACGCGGGAGATATATTTATAGTATTTTCTTTCAAATGGACTTCGGTAATCAATTTACGAATAATCTTTATTAAATTCAAAAATACAAAGGGTAACTATTATGTGTAAAAAAATATCTTGTATTCTATGGTTGAATATATTTTAATGTAAAAGTTAAAGTTTTTACGTGGGAATCGATCAAACAGAAGATCGGCTCATTTGCCCGCTCAATAAAATTTTCTTAAATCAAAAACTAGATCACTTTCAAAATATCATCAAAATCGGTACAAAAAAGTTCAGAGATAACAAACCCAAAAAACAGTCGAATCGAGAACGTCCTTTTTTCAAGTCAGCTTAAAAATGAGCGTGCGTGCCGGGTACACGTGTCCGAGATGAAACTTCTTTAGCAAAATTCAAAGACACCAAAATCGTCATCTTGAAATTTTACTCTCAAGTTTCACTTCAATCATTAAAAAAATAAACTTACTCTCCCATCATACACAGTCGTCCGTTACATTCCAAGCTTCCAATAAGCTCCAGGTCTTCAGGCGACAGCTGGAAGTTGAAAACGTCGAAGTTTTGTTCTATGCGACTCTTGGTGACTGACTTGGGAATGACAATCATTGATCTGTCTATGGCGTATCTGGAAATATGTTAGTCTGTGGTTAATGGTCTGTAGTCTGTGGTCTTTATTTTTGGTTTTAGATCCTGTTCATTGACAGTCCGGCTTTAGCACTAACGACACATAATTACTGCAGCATTTACTCTAAAATTCTTGGACATTCGGACACATAGGCTATCCTATCCCGGTTTTATCCCGGAAATCCAACGGGAACGGGAACTATGCGGGTTTTAAGCCGCGGGCGGGAAGCTAGTATTAAACAATAATCATCGTTTCAGTATTCAACCTTATGACTTTTTGGCAATGTTTCATACTCAATAATCAATATAACTAAGTAGGTACCTATAACCTAAACCAAAGCATACCTGATCAGTATCTGCGGTACAGTCTTACTATATCTTTCAGCAATTGTCTTCAGCCGCTGGTCCTCCATGAGCGTAGGGTCCCCGGGCTTCGCCCAGGGCCTGTCTGGGGACCCTAGTGGGGAATACGCTGTTACAGCAATACCGTGGGACTTGCAGTGCTCGAATAGTTTGGTTTGATTTAGATAGGGATGTACTTCGATCTGAAATTTTTATAAAAAAGATACGTTTTTTATTTGGATATAAGTATCTTAATTTTTTTTTAGGCATTAACAGGCTCTGTTTTTAATATGACTCGGCATAAAAGAGGCATAATTAAATTAATTAACAGTTTTAGATCCAATTCGTTTGTTTTTTATGTAGTGAACGAAAATAAATGAATGCAAACAACTAAATTAAGAGTTATTCAAAGTCATACAAAATAAATCATTAATTTTAATTGTTGTTTAAATCACCAACGTATTGCCAAAATGGTAGTTAGAAAAATCTCACCTGATTAACAGCGGGCTTGATTCTAGCAGCTTCCATGACCCGATCGATCTGCTTCTTATTGAAGTTAGAGACACCAATGCTTCTAGTTAGACCTTTGTCAACAAGACTCTCCATAGCTTTGTAAGTGTCTATATAGTCAACGGGAGACGGGATCACTTTGTTGTTTTCATCTAGGGGGAATTCTTCGACGCCTTCCTGGAAGCGTTTGGGGGGACCGAATTATATAAAATATTTTTTTTTGTAAAATTGATCACTGGCTTGTTATAAAAAGCATAGACGTGTTATCATCGTGTTATGAATAGTTTTTTTATATGATTTCAAATTTGGAATGTGGTTTCTACACAGAAAAATCGGTAAGAAACTTATTTTTGTTAGAAAGACTAGAGAAACACCCAAAGATGAGACTTACCAACCATTATTTCTATCATTTATTGTAATGCAATAAAATTATTCGGACTTAAAAAGTCTAGAAAAAATTAAGATTTTACCGCCTTCTAGCGTATCTACTGTTTTAAAGGAAACTTAATTTAATTAAAAATACATGATTATAGTAAGCACTGGCTGGTAAGAAAATAAATGACAAAAAAAATAGTTCTTTTGTTGAAAAGCATTTCCCGCGTTTTAGTTTATCTACTGCATTGCAAATAGGTACGAAATATGCAAACAGACCCATAACCATTATAAAATTGGGACTATAAATATTTGGTAAGAAACTAAATGATTAAAATATTCTGTACATACTTTGAAAGCCTGTGGCCAGTGCATGAGGTACAAGTCCAGATAGTCCAACCCGAGGTTAGCTAGTGTGGTCTTTATTGCTCCTTCCACGAGGTCCGGGCGATGGTACGTGCACCAAAGTTTTGATGTGATGAAGATGTCTTCTCTGGAAAAAGTAAATACGTAATGTTATACATACATACATAAATAATAACTACATCACTACATAGTATAAAACAAGTCGCTTTCTCATCCCTATGTCCCTATGTATGCTTAAATCTGTAAAACTACGCAACGGATTTTGATGCGGTTTTTTTTAATACATAGAGTGGTTCTCGAGCATGGTTTTAGCATATAATTTATTAGGTTTTAGACAAAGCTGTCGAAGTCGCGGCCGGAAAGCTAATAAGTAATAAATAAATCGCATTTAAAATTTCTAAAAAAATACGTAAAAACCATAAAAAGTCCAATTGGTCGAGACTTTGAAATTTGTAAAAATTGGCACATCTAATATATATTATAAAGGCGAAAGTTTGTAAGGATGTATGGATGTATGGATGTTTGTTACTCTTTCACGTAAAAACTACTGAACCGATTACAATGAAATTTAGCACACATATAGAGGGTAACTTGGATTAACACATAGGATAGTTTTTATCCCGGAAATCACACGGGAACGGGAACTATGCGGGTTTTCCTTTGAAAACGCGGGCGAAGCCGCGGGCGGAAATCTAGTAATGAATAAATAAACACGCAATATTTTATTATTTAACATTAATTTATAATAATTGTCCTGTATTATTTACTGAATGTGTAAATAATGAATACAATACTGATATTCAATATTATTCGTTGCACATTTTTTTTAATAACTATATAGAAATATAGAGATACTAGATTTCCGCCCGCGGCTTCGCTCGCATGTTTAAAGGAAAACCCGCATTTTACCCGTTCCCGTGGGATTTCCGGGATAAAACCTATCCTATGTGTTAATCCAAGTTACCCTCTATATGTGTGCTAAATTTCATTATAATCGGTTCAGTAGTATTTGCGTGAAAGATTAACAAACACACACACATCCTCACAAACTTTCGCATTTATAATATTAGCAGGATATTTATTTTTAACAAAAACTAAACTGCTTTCAAATCGTCAATACTGGACCAAATTTAAATGGGAGGAATAAGCTTTCAATTGATAACAAAAAAATATAGTCGAATTGAGAACCTTTTCATTTTTTGAAGGCGGTTGAAAAATATCACAACTCACAGGTCAAATTAACTATGTTCATTAAAGATATTTAGAAAAGAAAGTGGTGTATGAATCCAAAAATGTATTAAAATTTTAAAAGTTTGCTTCCGAACACTGATGAGAAAATTGTCATAATTTCATGAGTAACTAGCAGTCCGCCCCGGCTTCGCCCGTGGTACCGTGGCCCGTGGTATTTACGTTTTCTCTACGTAAGAACCATCCTCGTACTTCAAGGAATATAATAAAAAAAGAATTAACGAAATCGGTTCAGCCGTTCTCGAGTTATGCGCTTACCAACACATTTTGCGATTCATTTTTATATATATAAGAAGATAACAAATGAATCACTGATAGGAAGATTTTGCAGGTTTTTTAAAGACCTTGATTGCAAGGTCAGCCATGTTGTATATTTGTATCATGGTCGTGATCAAATTGTTTATAGTTAAGATAAGATTTTAATATCAGAAGTAATGAGATGAATTTAAAATAAGTCTAGTCTGTCCTGACACAAAATTTACCTGGTCAGCTAGTAGGTACGCATTTCACGTAGGTACGTATCCGGTGAAAAACAATTAAAATCGGTCCAGTAGTTCCTGAGATTCGCGCTTTCAAACATACAAACTATTATAGAGATAGTCGATAGATTTAAATACTTATCTCAGAACTGATTTTTTGAATAAAAATTAAGATTGTTCAACTGTTTAACAAGATTAGAGAAGCCATTACCACTTAAAGTAAATTAGATCATAAAAAATAATAATTGTATGTTAGACAAAATTAATATTTTAACGGCTTAGTTTTTATTTGTTTGTTATGTTTTAACTTGTAAACTAAGTACTGGACCGATTGTACAGACTTTTCTTTTTACAGTCTAAGCGTAATTCGTGTACAAATATTTTTCATTGTAAAGCATCCTTGCCCCGAGTCCTAATAGTTTTTTAACAATTAAACAGCCAAAAAATTTATGAAAAACCGTTTAGCCGTTCTTTAGTTACCTACCTCGATATTATGTGGTGTATTTAAGTAACACATGAATTTCTTTTTTATTTTGTACTTCCCTATAAATCCATACTTAATATTATAAATGCGAAAGTAACTCTGTCTGTCTGTCTGTTACTTAATCACGCCTTAACTACTGAACCAATTTGCATGAAATTTGGTATAGAGATATTTTGATACCTGAGAAACGACATAGGCTACCTTTTATTGCGAAATATGTACCACGGGCGAAGCCGGGGCGGATCTCTAGTAAGATATATGTGCGATATACAATGTGCATTAGGAATCAATAACACTTGAATAAATAAAAAACATGCTGACCCAGTTCAGTTTTCTATAAAAGGGTGTGGGTGGTAGTAGATGATGGGTTAAGTGATTGCAGTATTGATATTATTGTCTAAAATTTTATTGTCTAGCTGTGCCCTGCGGTTTCACCCGCATGGCTCCGCTCCTGTTGGTTTTAGCGTAATTATTATACATATAGCCTTTCTCGATAAATGGGCTATCTAAATCCGAAATAATTTTTCAAATCGGACCAGTAGTTCCTGAGATTAGCGCGGTCAAACAAACAAACTGCAGCTTTAAAATATTAGTATGGATATGTATATGTGTTTAAAAATATATTTTAAATTTTTTGTATTGCATGTTAACAACTTAACATCATCAGTAAAGTGCTTAAAAATATAAAAACGTGTGTGAGCCGAGCACACGTGTCAGAAGTGAAGCTTCTTTGACAAAATTCAAAGATACCAAAATCGTCGCCGTACTCCATGACGTGACGGTCTTGCCATGACGCGACCTTGAAATTTTTACGCGCTTAAAGCTTCACTTTTCAATTAATAGCTTACCTCTTAATCTTTCCTTCTTCCATCTTTACTTTTAGCGCCTCCCCCACTTCTTTTTCATTACCATAGATATGAGCGCAGTCTATGTGTCTATACCCGATGTCTATGGCATCCTTTACAGCCTGTGTGACTTCACCTGGCTTCGACTGAAAACAGATAATAATATTGTTACTGGCTGACCCGGCAAATGCCTTAAAGCCGGCGACTCTCGTACCTGCCCCAGGGGCAATATGGGAACAATCTCGGATGCACAGCGCGGGCGGTCGGAGCAATTTCAGTTGTTCTCTAAATTGCCCCTGCTTGCCTATACACATCACAATTAAGGAGCGAATTAAGGGTACAATTCCAATATTGCCCCCGCTGCAGGTATGTGAGCAGTGGGCATTACTCTTATCATTTAGGGGCAATGATACCAACACAATATTCGATTACGTAAAATACGTACGTAAAGTACGTAATACGTACATAAAATACGTACGTAAAGTACGTAATACGTACATAAAATACGTACGTAATACGTACTCACAGAAATAAAATAATTACCTAGTTGATAATATAGTTTTACCTCTAGTTTTTTTTTCAAAATTTAATTTTAGCATATATGTATTGTCAAATTTTGTTATCTAGTTTTCGTGAAGAAACTGCTTTCACTATTTAATTGAAATATTCATAAAAAATATATATAATGTTAATAAAGTTATGTACGCTGTTATTGTCATACATCTTAGATACTGTGTTCAATGATTATTATTCTAATGTTTCGAATTATGTATGATGTGGTGTTACTCAAATAAATAAATAAATAAATGAAGTAAATTCTGTCTAATTAGCCTTTTAACATTTCTACGTGCCACTCCCGGAGAGCAAAATTCACCTTATTTAGATTTTAGAATAACATTGTTTGTGTTGAAAATGTATGTATGAACAAGATATTATGTTGATCGATTCTTGGAACTACACAAAATTTAAATCGGTACAACCAAAAAAATGTTCAGCTTATTAATATTAGGAAAGATGTTAATATATTCTAGTAGTAAGTGTAGATAAAAAAGTCATAAACAAGTTGCTTGTAGTATTGTAATGGAATAATCGATATATTTTGTTGACACTATTCAACAAAATTAATGGCCTATATGACCTTCGAAAAGGATTTCCTAGTTCAAGGTCGTTTTAAGTGATAACCATAACTAGATTAGAATTTTTTTTCTGAAAAATGTCATAAAATCATAAAATACATTGTCACATATTGCTGTAAGTATAAAAATTCGATCGAGTTTCCTGAATTTTTTTTTAATATAAGTAGGTATTTTGGCGCCAATTTGGCGCCTACCATCTGTCATTTAATGGCGCCAATTTGTATTTATTCGGTGTCATTTTATTTTTTTTAACCATTTAAGTTTTTTCATTCTCTTTATGACCAGTGTCTATAACTTTATAGTAAAAATCTATAAGAATCTATACGAGTTGTCTAGTGTAGAAACTGTAGAAATATAACTCTAAACCACTCCAAACTCAGCTTGCATAATCTCGAAAAATGGACTAAATTGACTTTTCAGGTTTCCGTGTACTAAAAAATAAATATTAGATAGACAATTGATAAAATTAACGCTTCCTCAATGTCATATTACCGCAGTGCTAACAATGACTAAATAGATTGGCTTTTACCTAGTTGTTATTTTGGAAAAATTCATAAAAAAAATCATAATGTGGATTGTAGGTAATTAGGTACAATTAAATAACTATCGTATTAAATTTCTGTCAAGTAATTAATAAAAAAATATTTTAATATTTAAATTTATATCTACGGTAAGTCGCTATTGTAAATATATTTTCTTTATTTGTATTTAGGGCTTATTTTTCAATCCTCGGTTAAAATTTATTCATCGAATAACGTATTAAACTACCATTTCAAAAATATATTATATTTGTCCGTATTTGACAGTAGGTATACAGGTGACATTTTAAAATGTTCGTGTAATACTTTATTGGACACATAAATTTTAACCAACGATTGAAAAATCGGCAGTTAGAAACATTAAACTTAGTTATATTAATAAATATTATAACTATGAATTAAAAGCATATTTAATATAGAATTTAAAGTAAAGTTATTTAGCTTTTTATTACCTAGGCCATCATTTAATATAATTAAAATATTGCTTACGTAAGTACATAATATTATATTTACCGCTAATGAAGAGGAAGCTATCCATATAGGTACTAAGTATACGTCTAGGTAATAATTAAGTATGTATATTGAAATTGTAAAATATTTCTATATAATAATATTGTGTTTAGATTAAATAATAGAAAAGAATATTTTTTTATAATTTATTTATAATTAATTTATTTATAATTTATTACTAGTGGTCCGCCCCGGCTTTGCTCGTGGTACCTACATATTTCGCAATAAAAGGTAGCCTATGTCCTTTCTCGGGTATCAAAATATCTCCATACCAAATTTCACGCAAATTAGTTCAGTACTTTAGGCGTGATTGAGTAACAGACAGACAGACAGAGTTACTTTCGCATTTATAATATTAGTATGGATTGTATTTAAAAGTTACTTTGTTCAATAAAATTGTAATATGTAAAATTCGGGACATTCAGGATATTTACAAAATACATATTTGCAATATACATAATAATTAAATAGGTACCTATTTAAGCTAAAATAATTTTCATGTTTGTTAGGTCATATCGACATAAATGTTGAACTGATTTTGATGAAACTTGGCCGTGTTGTAAATTATAAACCAGAATAACACATAAGCTATAGAAATACTAGATTGTGTCCAAACTGAATTCTCAGAGGTTATAAAGATTTTAAAGAATTTTGAGATCAGTCAGAGAAATAGACGAACATACATAAAAGAACCCGGCTAACGCAACGCCGCGCCGGTATGAATACATTCCATAAGTAATTATTATCATCCATCACATTACTATGTTGATACACCAAGAATTCATGAGTAAGAACGTCCAACGTTATGTACCTAATAAGATGAGAAATAATAGCTTCTTAAATAACCTTACCTTCCATGTTCCCAAGCCGATGATGGGGCAGGTATGTCCATTGTTAAACACGACGAGAGGTACGGTAGCCATTTTAACACGTCTTTACTCTAACACAGTCAGCGGTGTACTGAATTTTTAATGTCGGACAGAGTTGTTTTAAACCTAGTCTACTCTGTGGCCTAGACTGAGGACGCGGGTCGCGGGTCGCGTAAATGCGATTTTTAGTCGCAGTTTTTGGACTATTACATATTTGATAGCTGCGCTTCGCGGTTTCACCCACGTGGCTCCGCTCCTGTTAGTCTTAGCGTAATAAATAAATAAAAAATAAATGGGCTATCTAACACCGAAAGAATTATTCAAATAGGACTCATAGTTTCTTAGATTGCGTGGCCCCACTACTGTTGGTCTTAGCGTGATGATAATATAATATAGCCTATAGCCTTCCTCGATAAATGGGCTATCTAATACCGAAAAAATTTTTCAAATCGGACCAGTAGTTCCCGAGATTAGCGCGTTCAAACAAACAAACAAACAAACTCTTCAGCTTTATAATATGTAAATTAGTATAGATTTAGATACTTAATAATGGCGTCGATTCTTCTTTTCTTTTAGCCAATTTACTCTTATGATGTCCGCGTATATGCTCTCGTGACAAAGCCCTTTTTGCATTACCGAATCTTAAATCCAATTACCGTGTTTGTCAAATTACCTAATAAAAATTTCAGTAACCTTGAATTGTTTTGTGTACAAATTTAAATTAATAATTTAGATGTATCTAAAATTTAATCAATGTTTACTGTATGTGACTGAATGTGTTTTTATATTTTAAGAATGTAAACAGTGGAAACTTTGCTGATATAACTATGTATAGTATTTTGTTTTTTTATTTTAAGAAAAACTGTATTATTTGTTTCCCAAAGACAAATAAATAAATATATTAGTTATATCACTGTACAGATGAGATTTTATATCTATAAAGATTTTAAAGTATCATCTATTAATTTTTTTCTATCTATTTTGATGGACCTAGATGAACTCAAGGTGATGCGGACACAAATATTTGCTATCGAGATAAGCATGGCTGTAGAAAATGGATTAGTCTTCTATAATCTTGATGCATAAATGTGCATGACTTTCAACAATTGTTAATTATACCGTAGATGGGACGAGTGTAAATTGATTTATAATAGATATCATGATACATACTGATATTAGTAAACAATAGCACCATGGCAAGCAGCAGCTTTAAAATAAAGAAAAAAATATTATCAAAATCGGTTCACCCAGCCAAAAGTTTCTAAGGTAACAAAGCCAAAAAAATACAGTCGAGTTGAGAACCTCCTCTTTTTTTTAATTCGGTTAAATAGATTTATTCATGCGAGGCACCCGATAAAATACAGTTTATTAAATTTATTTATTGTAGTAGTTTTAAAATCATCGAGAATTTTATGCATATTTTTTATGAAATATGATATGGCTGTGTGTGTGACACTGTGACACAAGTTTCTGAACATGTCACCCGACTAAAACGATTTTAAAAACGTTATCACGTTAAAATGTATAATGGCTCATGAGTCATGATCATAAATATTATTTTTGTATTTTATATTATCAATTTTTCAGTTTATCTTTCATATGTTTATCAGGGTTGATTTAATTTTTTATTAAGGCGTAAACAATTCCCACAGAAAGGTCTTATGGTCATACAGTCCATTTGTCGACCATTTGTGAAGGATTTATAAGCTACCTGCTAGTGTAGCCCTTTTTGTTTCGTAAATAAATATGCTTCTTTTGTTTAATGATAGTATAAGTGTACCCTTTCCTTGTTTTATACACACACACACACACACACACTAACCAACACTTATGCATCAAGCCATATATAATGATGTTATATCCCTTGTAAGTTTGTGACTTAGTTTGTGAGCATGGATGCATGTTTATAATAAGGTAAAAATGTCTATAGTCACATTCAAAATTCTTTGTTCATTTAGTGTTCGTTACATACATAGTTTCTAAGCATTGTTTGTACAATAAAGTGATAAAAAAAATATAGATAAAATTTAAAAACATATTAAAAAACACGTTTAAACTTTATTATATTGTCACAAATCGTTTAATAAAATACGTCAAAATCGAAAAAGGAGTATGTTACATACAAACATACAGGTGAAGGCAGCGTGTTCAAATATATATAAATAATTTAGCGTAAAAAAATTAGTATGTTCGAAAATCTTTAAAATTAACTAATAATTCTAATAATTTTCCAAGAGAAAGTTTAAGATATTATTATTTATTATCGAATCTAAAATGGATGTGCAAATGTTTTTACTCATAAAGCTTCTGAATCAAATAAACTGTGTAAAAAATATGTCATATTTATATTTTATAGCATACTAGAGGTCCGCCCCGGCTTCGCCCGTGGTACATATTTCGCAATAAAAAGATAGCCTATGTCCTTTCTCGGGTATCAAAATATCTCCATACCAAATTTCATGCAAATTGGTTCAGTAGTTTAGGCGTGATTGAGTAACAGACAGACCGACAGAGTTACTTTTGCATTAGTATGGATGCATTTTAAATTTTAATTCACATGTTACATTACAAAAATAAAGTAAGTATGTATTTGAAAAGTAGATCGTCGTTTCATTTCAAAATAGTCACTCAAAAACTCAGCGATTATTAATCGACCCACCTTTGCAATGCGACGAAAAAGTCGCAGCGACATTAATGAAATCACACCGTGTATGATATAATGACAAAGCGCAAGGGTGGAAAAGTATAGCGGCCTTGAAGAATTGCGTGTGCGCATGACACACACGGAAACAACCATAAAAATTTGGAAAAAAAAAGATGGTCTAGGAGGATTGGAGAAGTTTTGTACCTATACTAGCTTTTCGCCCGCTTTGTCTAAAACCTAATAAATTATGTAAATTATATACTAAAACCTTCCTCTTGAATCATGATAGGATAGTACTTAATGCACGTACCTACTTCACTACATAGTATAAAACAAAGTGGCTTTCTCTGTCCCTATATCCATAATATGTATGCTTAAATCTTTAAAACTACGCTACGGATTTGATGCGGTTGTTTTTCATTAGATAGAGTGATACAAGAGGACGGTTTTAGTATATTTTTTATTAAATTTTAGACAAAGCGGGCGAAGCCGCGGGCGTAAAGGTTTTTCTCAATAAAGTGTAGTAGTATATACTGTACTTAACTGCCTTACCTACTGACTGATTATTTCACGAGTAGGCAGCATTATTTCTGGTCTTTTTTGCTGGTAAAGAGTTAAGTGTAAGACAGAAGGGTCTGGAGCAAGTAGAGGGTTGTAAGGTTGTATATGATATTTTGAACAATATGTTTGATTCAAATTTTATTAAATTTTTAAGGGCAACCTTAATTATTGTGAAAGGAATAATTTTTATGTCTCTACATTGTATTTAGAGTTACAAGCCATTTTTTGTTGATAAAATTATGTACATTATTGAGACTTTTTAAAATACTATTATCATTTTTATTAATTCTATCTCTAATTGAAAAAAAAATTTTCCTTTTTAATATATTCATTAATTAATATTATAAATGCGAAAGTAACTCTGTCTGTCTGTCTGTTACTCAATCACGCCTTAACTACTGAACCAATTTGCATGAAATTTGGTATAGAGATATTTTGATACCCGAGAAAGGACATAGGATAGGTTTTATCCCGGAAATCCTACGGGAACGGGTTTTTCTTTGAAAACGCGGGCGAAGCCGCGGGCGGAAAGCTAGTAACCTATATAGCATAAAAATCATCTACTCTGTATAATACAAACATATGAGATGCACTACAAAAACGTGGCAATCCCATGAACATCCTGAATTTCGTGTATGCTTCACCCACAAGCTACTTGTATAAAATGACTGACAATAGGTTATTATGTATGTATGTATGTAGGTATGGTTTTCACGCATAAACTACTGGACCGATTTCAATGAAATTTAGCACACATATAGAGGGTAACTTGGATTAACACATAGGCTAGGTTTTATCCCGGAAATTCCACAGGAACGGTAGATATGCAGGCTTTCTTTGAAAACGTTGGCGAAGCCGTGGGCGGAAAGCTAGTTATAATAATATTATAATGATTACCTAGTCCTTGTTTAAAGCAAAGGGCAAAATCAATATCTATTACTAGCCGTTCCAGCAATTTGTATTGTTTTAATGTATTGTTCTTTTATGAATTATTGTCACCATTTATTAACTTAAACATCGTCTCGATCATCTTTCACTGTCGGCTGTCCTACATACATAAAAGCATTGAAAATTAACTGAATGCTTCTTCATGGTGAATAGATCCATATTGTATGGGAGGTAGGTAATGTTTTATGGCGTTGTTTACCTACAGTTTACGTCAGAGATTAGTATAAGCATATATGTATAAGCTTCTTGGTATACATACTACTATTATAGTAAGTGGTTTTACGTCACTTAACTTTTTAGGGTTCCAAACCTCAAAAGGAAAAAATGGTACCCAGCATCACTTTGTTGTCAGTCTGTCTGTTTGTCAAAACCATTTTTCTCAGAAATCTTCCAAAGATACCCACGCCCCACGGGGAAAGAGCCGTGGTATATGTCGGATTCTTACCGACTAAAACCCCACTGTGTTCCGTCGACCCACTTCAATGATGGGGCCGCGGGTATTGGTTGGAATTCTTCTGCGACCCCCTCGGTGGCATCCCATCTCCAGGCCGGGCGCAAGCCAAGAACAGGAAAGGTGGTTTGCCTGCTCGTCCCTCCCGTTGGCGGCATGAGCGGAACACGTCCCGCCTCATCTCACCGGACGATGGATTACATATGTACATTGAGTACCCAGACTACCTACTCAAATCTACGGTTCATAGATGCTGTGCGGGCTATTTAAATTAGATAATATTTTCCTATATACAGGGTGTCCCACTGTTGGTATACTAAGCTCAAAGGAGGTTATAGTTTTGCATACGCTGAGTACGTAAAAAATAATTAAAAAATTCCAGACGCATTTTTTTTTCAAATAGATGAATTCTTAAAACTCTATGTGTACACCCATAACAAGCGAGCCGCTCAACTTTGCCACCAGCACGTGAGCTATCGTTTAAGATTATGTTTTCATAGATAAAATGCTCATATTAGAGAAGCGGTATATGCCGGCTGCGCGAAGCTAGAGAAGAAAACATGGATTTTCAGGAAAAATTTAGCAAAAAATTTTGGACGTAATTTTTTTCAAAAGTATTTTTTACGTGATCAGTGTATGCAAAACTACAAGTTCCTTCGCGCTTAATATACCAATAGTGGGACACCCTGTATATTGTATTACAGCTCTGAACAATATAATACGTTTCAGCAAAGCATGATTTTTCGCACATATTTTTCAATTTTAAAGACAATTTAATTTTATAAATTTATATGTGGCTCCACCACAGGGTCCACCTTAGAGCATTAGCCTATTTTTATACAATCTGTGTGAACTTTGCCTTAATATATGGATCCCATATTCACATAATCTTTTTGGATAATAATTTTTCTATCAAACGTGCACTGTTCTGTGGTGCAGAAAGACGTTTTAAATGTCACTGGTAATCAAAACATGTCTTCAGAAATTTTTATAAGCTTTAAATAAGAAATTAGTTAGAAATTCTAGTATTACCTTTATATAATAAATTATGGAGGTTTTGTACACAGGATATTAATGGGAAATACGCTAGTAAGTTTTTTGGCGCCTTTTACTTTCTAATGTCGAATTTATAATTTTCACAGGCGCAACAAATTTAATTTCTTTACGTAATTTCATAAACATACACAGAGCAGAACATAATATACATTTAGTAGCTAAAACTAATGTACCTTTAGTACTTACGTAAGTACACATACCTAAATGGCTTGATAATATTTTTAATACTTAGGTAGGTATTCTGTATTTCGCACAAAAAGTTTTGCCCCTTGTTTGATCAACTAATTTTTCTGTTCTTTTATTTAGATTGATTGTGACAAGTGACAAATTATATAAATTTACAACAAGTTTAGATAAATGTACTTAGTTAACTAAAAAGTAAAATTCTTATAGCCTCGTCGTGCCCATGGTCAGTACGGTGGTCCTTATGGACCTCAAAGCCTTTTTGGACAAGGGCCACAAGGCCCTTTTGGACAAGGGCCACAGGGTCCTTTTGGGCAGGGACCGCAAGGGCCATTGGGGCAGGGACCGCAAGGCCCTTTTGGACAGGGACCACAAGGTTAATTTTTATTATTACCTATTGTGTCTTTTTAATATTAAGAGATTACAATCCCTTTATCATCACTTCATAGTATAAAACAAAG
>CAJQZN010031235.1:465-45024 GCA_907164685.1 Colias eurytheme | reverse complement strand
GATGAATCTTATTATTTTTTGCTCTGCTATCGTTCTAGATATGTCCCCTGCTGGTTCATTTGACCCATATTTTTGTCCTATGCGGGCTTGTAGTCTATTAGCGAGAATTTCGAATTTAAAAAACACACAACGGACTGACTAGTGAAAACGATGACAAAGTTTAATTTTATTTTTTAAATAAAATGGAAAACATTGCGTTATGAAAGTTGTAGTATATAATACTATGTACATCAAAGATTGTAGTGAATTAGTAAGTTTTCTTAAATCGATGATAATGTTTAAACGATAGTCACTTGATTGTTGGTTTTCGGAGTTGTGACATGTCAAAGTACTGACGTTTGAGGTATTAATTTATTATTTTTATTCATTTGTATTTTAAATAAAGAAGTGAAATTGAGTGACCAAATAAAGGACGCTTCATTGTTTTAAAATAGATTGTTATTTGAATAAAATATAATAAGACTTTGTTTAAATTGTCTGATGACATCGAGTTACCCCATTTTTGTATAATCACCCATAAAGCAGATTCATTAATTGTAAGTAAGTTAAATATTATTACTTTCGTTAAATAACATAACGTACGTTACGCTTATTTCACAGGTTGATTTTTTGCTCTACAAATTCGTAACTATTTTATTTTCATAAAGTCTAGGTACTTTATCAAAATATTAACTAAATATGTACTTATCCATTATAATATTAAAGTGCTTATTACAGTAGTGATAATTTTTCTTGATTTAATTTAATATTGCTAGGTACAAGATAAAAAACATAAAAATATAATACTGATCCTACTTGAAAAAAAAAAACTGTAATCATTGGTAATCATTATACTTAATACATATTATTACTATAAATTTCAAAGGAGTTTCAAAGGCGATTTATTGTGAAGACTGAAGAGCTGTCAGATCTATTGACGTTAGTTATGCTCTTTCTCAGAAAAAACTTTTTAAAGAATACGTTTTTTTTACTGAAGGTTCTTAACCTCGATTAACATGTTAGTTTTTTTATCTTCGTAAGAATTCGTGGTTTCTTTCGCGTAGTAACAGAATAAAAAAAATGTTTATATAATATACTACTCGATTTCCGCCAGCGGCTTCGCCCGCGTAGTCGTAGAAAAACCCGCATAGTTCCCGTTCTATATGTATGTCCGGGCTAGGCTCAAAAAGTACTTCATAGATTTAGTTCAAATTACCTGAGAAATTACATAGGAAAGTTTTTATCCCAGAAATTCCACGGGAACCGGTAATATGCGGGTTTTTCTTCAACTACGCGAGCGAAGCCGCTGGCGGAAAGCTAAGCTAGAGGAATAAAAAACCGCCCGTGACACGATAGTATACATAACTTAATTTCAATGATATAAATTTAAAAAATTAGGGAGTAGAAAAACCCGTGTCACTCTTGAATTGTGATTCTGTTAGTGAAATATTTTTAAAAATCGGATCAACAATACCTCCGAATGTAAAATGTAAAAAGTTTGAAACTTTATGTCTATCTACAATATAAGTAGGTAGAGATAAACATTTGTCTAAATTAAGTTGTTCTTTCATAAAAAAAACACAATCTAATCATGTGATCAAAATCTGACAGACTTCCACGGAAGTGTAAATTTGATGAAATAGTTTTGCCGTGTGCTAAAAAAAGTAGAAGATGGCTACCATGATGCCACGCTCCTGACGTTTGATTTATCGAAGTGGTTGCGGTTATTTTAATGTTTAATGGCTGTTATGAAATCGTGGGACCACACAGGTGGATATTTATTTCTAGATTCCATTCGATAACCTATTTATTATTGTTTCTGTAACAGTTTAAATGTATACTAGTTAATATGGTGATGTAAGAAATATAATTCGTATATAATAATAATAGTATAATATAGTACCTAATAATAAAGCAGCTCTATATAATTTCCTTGATACACCTACAGATTTTTCAGCGGATTATTTGTATGTACTTATAGGGTTAATCGGAAGGCACCTCATGTACCTACATGTAAGTAGGTATATAATTTTTTTAAACAAATCTATAGTAATAAATAAATCGCAAACAAAATTATATTTCATGCCCGAAGTCTAACTACTTAGAACACAGATTAACAAACGGTACATACCATTCTCATAAGCCCACGGAATAACCTGTTACGACCGTAATCGTATTGTTATATTTTTTGCACTATATTAGACGGATGATCAGCGTAATGTAGGTGAAGTGTCAGGGACCGTGAATGGCGGCTTTATTTAGCACAGATAATGTAGAATGCGAATCGAAAGGCGCTTTTGAAAATGGAATTTTACGATTCCTGTCACTACTCACAATTAAGTGCAATCTCGATGGTGCGAAATGAAATTAGTCTGGTAACTTAAGAGCTTTATTTTGTTAATTAATTTAGATCGGATTTAGCAATGTTTAAATTATTATTTGAAATACAATTAGCATTACTTGTAGAATTTATTCGACCACGTTTTTTGCGACAAAGGTTTATTTTTTGCCAACCGTGTAATTATTTCATTACAATTTATTATTATTCATATTATAATATAAATAATATTATATGGATAAAAAAATATTATTTTACGTTTTGGTTGCTCTTTATTTTTAACGGATTTTAAAAGCAGAGCTTAAAAAGTTATTTTAGTGATTTATTGATGAAATAACAGATGGTCTTAATATACATAAAATAGTTATCTATAAAATTGATATCTGTATATAACAGCATAAGCTTTTTAAAAGTCATACGTTTTCCTACAATTGATATCGCTTAATAAAATCTTTAAACCTTGAAATTGATATTTATTATTTTATGGCATTCAAATGCTTTATAAATATAAATTTATAAAGAATAGAAAATTTTTTTTCTATTCTTTATAAATTTATATCTTTAAACCTTGCTAACTGACAAGCAAGACGATCACCAGTCGGTGTGCACCGACCCTTATCAAATCCCGGGTTAATTACGCGTTAAGATAACGGTAATCTACTGTTATTTAAATTCGCAATGAAATTGTTAGTGGTGACGGTGACACCAGATCTGACCCGCTTACAAAACCACGGGTTACAATGGATTGACAGACAATGGCTTCTGCATAACGGTGTTTAAACGTAGTTTTGCTAAACAATGGTTTAAGTTCTAGAATCGATAAAGGAAGATTAGTTGGAACATTTTAAAACTATAATCAGTTGTCTAGGAGAGCTTTTGCGTACAGTGCCTTTCTAAATTAGAAAACTTATTGGAATAAGTGGAAGTTTTTGAGTGAAAAAATATTTAAATCGAAATATCCAGATGCATTTTTTGAGCTTAAATATAATAATTCTTTTAAAAAGCTAACTTCTCTTATTTTTTAACGGCACTGGGTAAATTTCCGATTCTTTCCCTATAGCTAATGTTGAAAAATGTTTTGTCAGTTTTCTTGGCTAGCACATCAAACGTTTTTTAATAACTATTCACCAGTTATTAGTTATATTTAAGAAGCAACGAACTTTTAGATCAAAGCTTACCTTTTACCAAAATATAGTCAATAATAGAATGATACGTTTTAGTGGTGTTAATATTAATATTATACAACAAATATTGTTTTTTATTTGGTTTTTTAATGGAATGGTAGTTTTTTAGACATTTATTTTATTGTTTTAGAGACAGAATGTTATACGTTATAATTTATGCGGTAGTGTGTGCTTCATCAATTGTTTCATGATTAAGAAATTTCCCTCGTTCATTTTCTTTAATATCGTGATGATACATAATGCTGTATTACATTGTAGGTATTTAACAAACGTACATTTCAACACAAGCATGTACCGGAACGGGAGTGAGAGTTGTAAGAATTTAAGATTTTACTTCTAAACTATAAATAGGTAATACTGTCAAAATTAATGAGACATTTGAGAAAAACAAGAATATTTTTTTTGTTAAAATTCCAAAGTTGCGTTAACTAAGTAATTACTTCATTATGTATTGAATATGTTAACAATATCAACAATGCACGTAAAACGTAAACCAATTAATGAAAACAAAACAAATTGTAATGAACACTCGTATTCGGAACTAATTAAGTCCGCGGCATGTTCTCGTACTCCGTAACATAATAATAAAGATTATAATAAAATGGCCGCCGAGTTGGATGCGCGCCAACTTTTAGCCTTGTCAATTATATCAAGATCTGTAACGCTACCCATATAACCCCCGCATGACCTATATTCTCATACAAAACAAGGGGCGGGGGAGGTCAAGCTAGCTGGTTTTTCGTAGTTCTAAATCGAAATGGCATGTGTTCCATTCTACAGATTATATTCAAGTTTTCGTGTTAGAAAATGTTTTATCTGTGCTATGTTGTTTATTGTCTGTTTTATTGATTTATGTTTTATATTTTTTAGTGTTTAATGGTGATTAAATTATTGTTAATATATTAAATGCTGAATAGATTGTGTTTTAAAGTAATGTGAATATGCTTAATAGTTTATTTAAGTTTTCTCTTCTGGTAATATTATTGTCTTTTCTTCTTATAAAGCACGTTCACGATTTTTATAGGAGAAACTTGATGATAAGCTTTCCATATAATAAACTAGAAAGAGGAGATATTAGGTTTTTGCCAAGTAAAAATGAAAGCCGTTAGTTAATTTGTGAAAAATTTGGATGAAAACTTCGATACGAAAAGAAAAAATTTGAAAGAATCTGATTTCAAAACAGTGGATTTTATTTAAATACTAGCGGCCCGCCCCGGCTTCGCCCGTGGTACGTATGAAAAATAGATGTTGACCGATTCTCAGACTTACCCGATATGCACAGAAAATTTCATGAGAATCGGTCCACCTGTTTCGGAGGAGTATGCAGACTAACATTGTGACACGAGAATTTTATATATAAGATAAAGGAGGAATATGAGTTTATATTTTCCGCAATGAAGAGCTTTAACCGGTTATTAAATTACAGTTTTTATCTACTTTTATTAATTTCATTAAGATATGAGCGGAGAAACGAGACTTAATTAGATAACAGGAGCTTTTATTATGTCAAAGAATTTTTATTTCGTAGCCAGTTTTTGTTATGCAAAATAAATAGTTAAACACGTTTGAACATATAATTTTATGGAAATGAGAAGGTTCTAGATTGTTTTAACTGTAAATTTATTTATGGTCTTTTTTACATTGAGATTTAATTCTGCTTAAATATTGTTAGTTAAATTTCACAAAAAAAACCTACATAGACATTATTTATAGTCATCTATCACACTTGACACGGATCGTTACACAATATATTTACCTAAAGACAATAAAAAGGTTATAAACTGTGATTGATTGTTTTATTTTACAACACAAACCAACTATAAACATGACAACACCAAAAAATACGTGGGCCCAATGTAGCAACACTAATCTCGTAAAATGGCAATCTAACCTAACATAGTATAAAGAGAACAAGTAAGTAAGCTATCTTCGAACAAAGATACATCGGCTATTTGTACGTGTAGTACGCAAGCTTGTCGCACGCACACAACGCCGCTCAGTTCCTTCTCATGGACCGTTCTCGTGAGGGCCACGCCGCGCCATTGCTGTGGCCTGTGAGCGGTCGCTATTTGTTTATACAATTATTTAAAATATCAACGTGACAAGTGAAAACAAGAAATAGTGTAGGTACCGTGCGCTCCTAAACGCCAGGAGTTGGCCTACTTGTTCTCTTTACACTATGCCAATACCACCGGTGTTGCGACATCAAAATAATACAACAAGAGAGCCGTAAAGCGGTATGCAAATACCTAATATCAGACCTGATACCTTATATCTAGAATGGAATAACTCGATCGTATTCCCGCACCGGTTCGTTAGGTAATCGATGTGATGTTGATATCACTTGATTTCATTACAAGTTTAATAATTGTAGCTTGGCTTATCTTGTTTGAGAGGTATGTCGGTGTGGCTGATTTGTTGGGACTTTTAGTCTTGTCTATAATTACCTAAAAGGAGTTGGTAATACATTATTTTGGTTGGCAAATCTAAACTCATATTATAAAGCTGAAGAGTTTGTTTGTTTGAACGCGCTAATCTCGGGAACTACTGTCCAATTTGAATTTTTTTTTCTGTGGTGGATAGCCCATTTATCGAGGAAGGCTATATACTTATATAGGCATCACGCTAAGACCAACAGGAGCGGAGCCACGCGGGTCAAACCGCGAAGCGCAGCTAGTTACCTATAAGGAGTGGGTAACATTGTTTTGGTTGGTCAATTCGTAAAATATAATATAGGTAGATATTATAAATGTAAGTAAATAGATATACTTATGAATAATTACACTTTTCTTATTTTTCTTTATGAGTTGTTGTAATGTATTTATTCCCTTTTGTGAAATACCTAGTGATATTCAATTAATAGATAAAATTCTAATAATTTTATGGAAAACATGTGTCAATAATTGTAAGTCTTTAATAGTTTACAAAGTTACGTATAATTTTCCTAATGTATTTAAAGTTCAACCGAGGAAGTTACATCCTTAACAAACTCTACATATTACGTAGATACATTAGTTTATTAGTTTATTCAATCACATTGTCGTATACAGTATTCATATATAAACAGATAATATTAAATAGGAAGGGGATGCCATGTCCCCTAGAGTATGGGGCAGATGCATTTCACATTTGTTGTAGATTAGCAATTGTAAAGAATCATGCCACGTATTTGCGATTAATATATATTATACTAGCTTTCCGCCCGCGGCTTCGCCCGCTTTGTCTAAAACATAATAAATTATATACTTACTAAAACCTTCCTCTTGAATCAATCTATGTATTAAAAAAAACCGCATCAAAATCCGTTGCGTAGTTTTAAAGATTTAAGCATACATAGGGACATAGGGACAGAGAAAGCGACTTTGTTTTATACTATGTAGTGATAAACTAATAGTTTGTTTGTCACGCGTTCATGGTTAAATCACTAATTTGGATAAAATGAAACTCTAGTTAACAACGCAGAATCAAATATCTATGGGCTACTGTTGTCTTTAGTGTAAAGGGCAACTGGAAAAGCAATGATATGCTCTGCCAGAAAGTGCTTAAAAACTCCAGGGATAAAAGGAAAAATATTTTTGTTACTAGAGTATTTTAGTTACAATGGTTAACCATAACCATTTTAACAAAAATGCTCTCATAGAGATATGTGATAAATATAGCAGGTTTTTCTTCAAGCTTCAGGCATTTGGGTAATCATCAGGGAAACATTATGAGTTCCTACATTCTAATCTTAATTGTATATCTGGAATTGTGTATACTGTATATCTACAGTAGGAAGTAGTAAGAGCAATGTATGTCGAATTGCTGTCCCATAGAAAAGGTTTTATTGTGGGTCCAAAAGGATGATGGCATGATAAGACTGTTTTCAGAAATTCTTCCCATTGCCATAGGATAAAGATTATACCATTACATTGCTCTATCCACTTAGTATACGAGTATATCTCTAGTATATGTAGATAAAATTATTACTGATGTTATGTACATACGAAAATATTGTAGAAATGTATGTTGGAATTGTACACTATCGCGCCACGACACAACCTAATATTTTATGAATTTTAGCATAGAGAACTAGGATAAAGAAAGTGAGTACTTTTTTGTTTTAACGTGAAAAAAAAAGTGTACAAATATAATAAGGAATTAACCTACGAGTGAAATCTAATATTTGTTAAATGACTTGGTAAAAAACGCAAATTCAATATAAAAACTTTACATACTCGTATTGTTTTTAAAGAGATAACGGCAAAATTATTATTTCATTAATAAGTGTTAATTTTGTTACAAAAAGCAGGAACTAATTAGGTTTTATTTTCCATATTATTGTTAATTTCAAGGTAATTTGAATAATAAGTGGTAACTAGGCCATGAATAATTATTAGCATGTTTTAATTATAGGTCATGGGCCAAGAACGGATTGTGCAACTGGATTTGAAAAAAAAAACATTCAAGTAACTATATGTTATTGTAGATAATGTCTGTAATTATGAAATAGTATATTTTGTATTCTTCTTTAGCTTATAATAAATATTATAAAAAACAGAGAAAACGATAATCGTATTATACTAGATGCAATATTTTTTAACATTATTTATTTTTAATAATACTGAAAAAAAACTCTTGCCAGTTGAAAAGTCAAAAATATAATACCTATATAAATAATTTATTCATTCATTTCATTACATAACATGAATACTTGACCTCGTAAGATTATCAATACAGATTACAAGTGACCTTGGCAATGCACTTGACTCAGAATGCGCCAATTCTATCTGCCAACAATGAACGAGAGAGCCACGTGGATTGTTAGACATTTATCTTATGTATGGAAGATATTTAGAAACAAATTGTGAAATATAATAAATGGGTTTATGTAGCATAGCAGTTATGTAATGTTCAAAGGAGATATATATGGTAAAGACTTAATCATAATAATATGAAGAAATGAAATAATGTAAGCAGATGTAGAAATAGTTTTATCGAAGGAAATATTCAATAAAATCACACAATAGTTAGAGTTTTATAAATATATTTTGGGGACGCTCTATATTTCAAATTTCCCATAAATATAGTTGCCAATAAAGTTCAGTACACGCTAGAAGATATTTTATCGCAAGACACGGCATATCGCGGATGTAGTTATCCAGCGGAAATTGTCAATTGAACTATTTTACGAGTTTTCATTTCACGCCGTTTTTCATATAAATTATACTTTATTGTTGCTATGCAGTGTAAGTGGACAGTTATTATGGTCGTTTGTGGACAATTATTTAATAATAGATAGAGAGATACAATAGAATTACTTTTGATTTGCCTATTAATGTTTTTTTGGGTTGTGTAGAATTTGTTTATTTATTTATATTATGGTATGAAATGAATTTTAAATAAAAACGGAGTCTTAGATAACATTAATTTTAAAAATTAACGTATTACAAGTTTATATTTTTATTTTCACATCATTTCAAATTAATTTACGCTTCACTCAACAACGTCGAAATTTCTTCTATTTTTCATTTGACACACGAAAGATTCGTTCCAAGAAATACGTCAAAACTGACAAACAAATGAGTCGAGAACAAAACGCGTGGTTCAGACCTCAGGCGCGTGCGCATTGTCTTACGTCACGTCAAATTACATCTTTATTGATGGTTAATATAATTCAATTTAAACACCACCTATCTTAATCTTTTATAAACAAATTCTATCCAAAAGTTGCCTGACAGAGATCGCTTGTAAGCGATAAGGCCGCCTTTTTAACATGTCGTATCTTATGTGTTCTCTTTTTTTTTCTTTTTCTCTGTATGTGTGTTAAATAAATAATATTGTATTGTATTGTTAATGCGAAGGCACGTTAAAATGACAGCTATATTGCCTTATTGATGGGTAATGCCAGAAATTCTTGCTTTTACTATGGCATGCATCGGTGATCCACGCTACCTACACTTTTACACGTGTATCTATCTATTTTTAAATTAATTACTGCCAGAATTGCTCCGCACTCGAGATATAACCTCATCGTTATAAAGAATCTCAATTGTGTTCCACTACAAGTATTGCGATTAATAATGAGTTAGTGTTCTATCACAATCTGTTGATTGTTATACAGTACTAAAAAAGATATCAGTGAACTCAAAAATTCCTGCACTTATTTTTATTCTGTTTTCACTAATGGATGGTGTGGTTGTGGAGGAAGGTTGTAGTATTTAATTCGTTATATCTTTTAGAAAATGCGGGTGAGCCCGGGTGGGGAATACTAGTTGAGGGAAGGCTTAATAATAATAATAAAATTCATTTATTCCAAGATATTCATCCATAATTAATAAATGCATTTTTTTAATTTAATGCACTCAAACAAACGCTTTGACTAACGGGCCTCAAATGAGTAGTATCGGTGCTTTGTTCTTTATTAAAAGCCGCCTGCAATTAATCTTGAAAGTGCAGCACCGTTGTTCTTATAATAGGCTCCAATACGTATTATTTTAACATAAAAAGTGAAGTTAAAAAGCTCTGTTTTATTTTATTTCATTGATTTTTAACGTGTTCTATTCATAGGCAAAGATGAGAGGTATATTTTATGTATTGGAATTTTCAATACAAATATATCAGCACATCAATGCTGTTCAAATACTTATCAAACTATTTCTAGGTTGGATCGACACACTTCTTTAAATTGATTCAGTCTATTTATGTTTGCTATGAATGCAATGTTCATTGTTAATTTTGATAAACATTCCACTTGTGTTACGTTTACTGTTTGATTTTAAATATATATTTTGAGAATCAAGTAGACATCAGTGTCTTTTAATTATTCTTTGCGTTCATTTAATTAATTTGAACAGAATCTTTTCAAAACTTTAAGTATTCCAGAACCTTTCGTTTGCTATTCTACTGTTTTACAACAAAAACAATTTAGATATTTGTAAGCAAACACTGAGTTAATTTGCGACCGAAGAGGAGTGCATCCAAAATTTACAGTATTTATTTAATTAAACACTTAAAACATAAATTAAACCGTTGTTTACAATGCGAACGCGCAATCGTACAGAAATAAAACGATCGTTTAAACGCTGATTTACAGACGATAAACAGTTCGTATGTCTGTATGTCCGTGTTGTGTAATCGATAGTACTTGCATTGATACTGGCGCCGTACTCTTTGACTATGTTTAAATATCTACGTAACAGGAGTTTATTAAGAAGTGCATTTATAGTAGGTAGCTTTTAAAACGTAGATAATCATTTATCAAAAAATTGCCTTACATTATTAAATCCTACTAATATTATAAATGCGAAAGCTTGTAAGGATGGATGGATGGATGTTTGTTACTTTTTCACGCAAATGCTACTGAACCGATTACAATTAAGTTTGGTATACATATAGCTGAAGACCCAGAAAAGGACATAGGCTATCCCGGAAATCACAAACTATGCCGGTTTTTCTTTGAAAACGCGGGCAAATACGCCTGGAAATAATATAGTTGAAACATAAACAGATGCTTAAGTATCCCTCTTTTTAATAATTTCATTTCTTGTAAATATAATGGATATAATAACTTGTTAAGATGTAAAAGGACACAAATGGTAAAAGTTAATGCTGCAATTAATTAAATGTTCAGTTTAGACAAGTATTCTTACAAACTGCACTAATATTGTTAACCCTAACTAAAAAATAGAGTCAAGTGAGTTTAATCCACATGTCTGTGGTTTAATCAGATTTGCGTAAATTATCATTTAAGTTTATAATCTGCATTAAAATGAATTCATATACGAATAGTAAATAAGATAAGTGATAGCACGCAATAAAACATCTGCAGTTTAAACAAAGATAAAGAATTGTTACAAACGCATCGTAGGTCAAGGTTAAATTGAATTTAATGTGTTTGTTATTCTTTGTACTTATATACTCAATATCAAATATTGAGCGATATTATATTGTTCGCCTTTTAATAAGTAGACTTGTTTTTTTTGTGTGGTGTTTCTCAATGTTAGCCAGAAGGGCCGGACGCGTCGGTGAACTGAAGGTTCACCCTGGTAGCGACATGCGCAAGGGCGTCCCCCCTTGACGGGGATCTCGAACCTCGGCTTGGGCTGTCGCTTGAGTGGAGGAGGCCAGAAGGGCCCTAGTCGGACGGGATAGACTTGTTATAATCAAGTAATTATTGATGGCTATGGAACTCCTTTCAAAATAAAAACATTAAAATCATAGAACCTATGCTCTTGTAGCTATCTACGTACCTAATAAGATATCGTCTTAATGTTATAGAAGCTAATAATTCAGTTAAATGGTAATATAGAACAACAATCTTATAACACTACTCTGAAATTAGTGCTTTTATAAATGTTTTGCAGGTATATAATTTATTAATTGTGTCATGTCACTCCTTGCGGAATAATGTAATAACGAATACACTGAAAATCTTTCCAAACATATTTTTTTAGCACTGAGAAAACTATGTATTTCTATGTATCGAATTTCTAGCTTTTTCTAATTTCATAATCAGTCAGTTATCAGTTCTGTCTCTACGTGCGTCAGTTGCGGTAAGTCGTCACTATGTCATTGGGTCAGACAAGGTCAGGAGAAAACGGCTATAAAATTAACTGCCAATCCTAATTACTGTTAGAATTACTCCCTTCAATTATTCGATTAAAACTTTAACCGTTCATTTTATTACTAGCTGCTATTGCCCTGGATTCACTTGGGATTGGAATATGATATAAGTTTGATATATCATCCATAAAATAAAAAGAATAATATTATGAATGCAATGTAACTCTATGTCCAAATTCTCTATCCAAATCAATATCTATACTAATATTATAAAGCTGAAGAGTTTGTTGTTTCTTTGTTTGTTTGAGCGCGATCATCTCAGGAACTACTGGTCCGATTTGAAAAATTATTTCGGTGTTAGATATACCATTTATGGCACAGCTAGTAAAAATAAGGTTACGTCGTTTGTTGCAAATTCGACCTTCTCATTCTAACTTGTCACTCTTGGAACATTTGTGCAATGTGCATTGCAGTGCACGTAATATATGGCGATGAAATATTGAATATTGATGAGACATAGCCGCATTGTAATACGTTACATTATGTAGGTTATTTGTACATGAAAGTTTTAGGATATAGGGATTAATGCAATAATATGACTAAACAATTTTACCGCTTATGTATTATATATCTAAGGAAATGGTAATTGTTTCTTCAGTTTATCTCAGAGGAAACACAACAGAGGAAATAACATTGTTTTATACATGGAAAGAAGTGTTTCTCTCGAAGTTTTACAGAATTTATTAAAATGTTTGACTTTTGAATATTCCCTTATTTCGTGTTACAGATAGAAATTAATAAAATATTTTATTTGTTTCAGGTAAATCAACGATTCATAACAGAACAAGTGCATACAATATACATAAAGAGGACACATAAATGAAGCCTACATGAATATTCAGGTTTTTCTAGCTGCTACAGTCTAGATAACATGTCACCTCGTTTGATAACAGAAATGTTTACTTAACATTGTTACATTTTGTTTCAATATGGCTTCCGTTTAAAATATGTAAGTATGTAATGATGTAAATAATAAATATGACGTATTGTGTATGTTTTTTTCTTGATGTGCAAATAATTATATAGTACCGTGATAATATAAATTTTAAGTTTTCTTTTAAAGCGAGTGCATTATTGTTAAACAAATTCAGGAAAAAGAAAGTGGTTTAATATGTACGTATCTACAAAATTTGCTGAGGTCAACATTTCACATCGATTTGTATCGGAACGAAAAAACATACCGGCCGAAATGATAACCTCCTCCTTTTTTTTGAAGTCGGTTAAAAACAAAGTTTATAATATATCGATCTTTTGATTAGTTTGTGAGTATAGTAGCATTTCGTAAATGAAAAATAATGTTACAAAAGTTCAATCTCCTCCTTATGAGTAGGTAAAAGTCTGTCTCCATCATACTTTACTTTTTTTGAACTATAGTTTGTTTTAGATAGTACTTACGTATCGTAGTGCTACAAACTTTTCATATAGCTTCGAGTGAAATATCCAGAAAAAGGTTAAAAGCGATGAGTCTGAGAGCTTCATCCAAAAACCAATTTGGTGGTTCACCATCAACAGACCGTTCCATTCTCTTACCGCAAGCTATTGCGTTTTGAATCGTTTTTCATTTCAATTGTGTAACTGCATGTGTAATACATACGAGTAATATGTTACATGTTAGTTGCTGCCTGCTACCTAATATAATTATATTATCATTTATCACACTTGTACCACAGTACTTATAGGTACTATTTGCCTTTGATATGTTTCATATGGAACTAATCGTCATCATTCTAATAAAAGATAAAGACAAAAAAGGTAAACAATTGTTGTTTTGTTTCATGTCTACAAAAAATATAATAAATGACAACATATTAAATTATTTATTAATTAACTACAACAGATGAGTTTTCCTTATTGGAAAATCAGCGGCAGATAAAAGCTTTATGATAAAACATAACATTGATCGAAAATTAAAACACGTTTTAAATCCGTAAAGCTCAATGTCAAAAATGTGTAACACTAATTTAAAAACAAACAAAGCGACACAACAACAACTTTCTATACTCTCAATCCCATCAAAAACGTGTCACCCTTCGAATTAAATCGACATAACATTAAAACTAAACGTTAATTCAATCCGTTCTTAATTCCCATATCGGAGATCTTAACAAATCGGCACTAGAAAGTTGTCGGTGTATAACATCACTCCTACGCACTATAACTGTAAGAGTATTACATCAAGTGTATATATCATAGACGCTTGCATACAGCTGATTGCCGACTAGACTAACTGGCGCGGTATTGTATCGCGATTTAATATGTTTGATCGTTTGAAGACACGCTGTCTGATGTAACGTAAAGGACTTTGTGAATGTCATTTGAGCAATCAATTCGTACTAGAACTCTTAATTGAAATGAACGAAGTCGTCCAAGATTTATGACATTTCGCTCGTAATAGCTCGTGCCTCTTTCACTTGAAATTATTTAATCAAGTTAGATGCCATTTGTAGATGGATTCGTTACATAATCAAACTGATTGACTTTTATATCGATGGAAAACGGAAAAGCTGGTCTTGAAAAATCTCTGTCGTTTTTAAAAAACGGAACTTTGTAAATAATATGATTTGATGGGTCATTCAATCTTTAGTTACCTACATATTTTTATGCACAAAGAACCGATCGTAAATATTCTGCAATACCAATCCCTAATGGGAAATGTTGACGTGTTTCCCATTTCACATTCCAAATGTATACCTACGTATCCCGTATGCCGAAGAGGCAATTTTGCAAAGTATCAAAACATTTCGATCCAATTTCACGCATCGCCATTGCGACAGAACCATTGAGAACACGCGTGGGCGACTACGTTGATAGTCAATATCATTTAAATTGATACCAAAATAGACCCACGTGGATTACAATACGGGGTATTTTCGGGTGAACAGTTTATCGTTCCTGTTTACAGCGAGAGTTTTATTTGCATTGTTAATTGTTTTGTTTTACTTTCGATGGAAATTGTTTGCTAATTGTTGTGAGTTTCATTACTGGTTTCGTTATGTGTGTCACTGAAGGTGCTTGTGTGACAAATGAGGAATGCATGTCAACGATCGTAATACCAGATTTTTTCGTATGAAATTTGTTTTTTACCAAATTACATATATTTTATTGTAAGTTTTATATACATTATATGTATTGTAAGTTTATAGGGAGGAGAAAGGCTGTGAGGCTTTTAGAAATTGTAATTGTTGCGTACAAATTTGCGTAGGTTTTAGTACTAAGTCTTCCTGTTAATATATTACTGTACACCTGCTGGCTGCTATGCAAACGATTGAATGTGAAATGAAATCTGTGTCTCTTTATATTAGACTAGCTGTTCCCCGCGGTTTCACCCGCATTGCTCCGTTCCTGTTGGTCTTAGCGTAATGATATATATAGCCTATAGCCTTCCTCGATAAATGGGCTATCCAACACCGAAATAATTTTTCAAATCGGACCAGTAGTTCCTGAGATTAGTGCATTCAAACAAACAAACAAACTCTTCAGCTTTATAATATTAGTATAGATAAATGATATTAGTATAGCTTGTCACTAAAACTTTTGGCCAATTACTTATGTATGAACTTTTGTGTAAGATCAAGCCGAAAAAATAAGCTCAGTTTCTGAAAAACTTAAGTATAAAAAATATAAACATTAAACTATGTATGCGTGTATTTTTCGACATATTTACGAGAACCGTTACACTATCGCCTGTATGCAAACTGCAAAAAGCCTAATTTCCCAATATATCATTTGATGGTATAACCGAACTATACGATCTGCTGAGGCCGATATTACCCTCTCTTATATACCGTTACCCTTTTACCATGGATAATTTCTAAATTGACAGCTATAGTAAGGTTCTATACATAGTATGGAAAATAGCGTACGTGATTGAAATCGTAAAAGGGTAAAAGAAATGGTTATTGATTATGTATTGCACGTGTAGAATTATTTGAAACAAGAGTGGAAATGATATGTAACTAAAATGTTATCGAATACATCGTAAAGATATGATATGGCTAATGAAAACTGTAACAGGATTAAATCTGTACATTGAAAATACACAAAAAAATGTAAGGCACTCTGTAATCGATGCTGAACCCAAAACTGTATATTATACTAGGTCAAGATGTCTTTTAGATTCACTAGGTGTTTGTAAGAAAACTATCTACATAGGTAGTTAAGTCTCAGCGTTTTTGTAGGTATTAATTACTTCTTTCTTAGAAGTGTGTAAATTTCAATCGACAGAGCAAACCACAAAAACAGCGCAAAAAATTAAGTACAGATAGAGACAAATACAATCAGTACAACTGTAGGATACTAAGGTTATACCAAGGTATTGTAAAAGGTCCTTGAAAGGTCAATTTGCTATTGGAAAAAATAAAGTTATTTGAAGGCACTTTAGAAGGTTAATAAATATACCTTAGTATTGTGTTACTTTACACTAAGCATATGTATGTATAAAAATAATGTTTGTCTATACGTAATCGTAAACTAAGCATTTAATCATGTGATCTTCTGCAAAGTGTTGTGCACGAGCTTACGAAGGAATGCGAAGCCGAGGTTCAAAACTACTTAGTAAGTTAGGCAATTTAACTAGCTAATGTTGAAAAAAGTGGTTTGTCCTACACGTATATGTTAAATATAGATAATCTAACCAGAGACTAGCAATATAGTCAAACATTAAGCGTAATATAGTGAACAGGATGGAAAAAGTTCTCGACTAGAAGTTGTTAGACCAAGGTTTTTGCGAGATGTCGAAGAAAAATATCACTTTCATTCGTTTCCGCAATTCATTTACTTGATACGGTTGTAAAAAGCAACGTAAATACATACAGGACATGGTTATAATCAGACGAATGCAGAAATCTTAGTTTAAAATGGACAGGAAAACAACCAAGGTAGCTTTTCTAACTAACTGCTTTTTCATACGAACTTCTTAGTTTATACGAATAAATATTTATGTTTATAAATGTAGAGACGACGTTCTAGTTAAATTTTTTTATTAAAAGTTACTGAATAATCATTATTTTTAACATCTCCAGCCTGCTATAACTATTGAAGATATTATATAGCCGATACAAACATAAAAAAGAACGTGTGTGCTGAGCACACGTGTCAGAAGTGAAGCTTCTTTTGCAAGATTCAAAGATACCAAAATCGTCGCCTAATCCATGACGTGACGGTATTGTCATGACGCGACCTTCATATTTCACTTCAAAAATAAAGCCACAGAAACTAAAGAAAATCCTACATCACCTTAATATTATTAATAGCTATAAATTAGTTAATCTTGGCCGCTACACGGAAATAGTTAGCAGTAGGCGTAGAGATTAATGATCAATAAATAGGTACCAAGTACCTATATAGATAAATCGGAAAGGAGATTCGATTTATTCGAAGCAATTAAAATTGTAATTCTTTTCAGCTTTTAATATTTCATGTGTTAATGACTTCACGCTCTTTCGATGTTAATTGCAGCGGTGTTCTTTGTATCATTGTTATTTATTTACTTATAGTGCACTTACTCAAAGTTTTTTTTTTGTTAAACTAGATATTAACTTCTTGAAATAGGTTATATTTTAATGTAAAAGGGTAGTAAAATAAAAGGTTGCAGGAAATTTATAAAATAATTTTCGACGACCAACTAAATATTGATGTATATTTTAAGATGGATGACCTATATCTTAACCGCAAAAGTTCGAACTTAAACTCGAACATTTATTTATTCAATTAGGGCTTCTTCTAGAAGCACTTTTGTATTGTCATTACATATTTTGAACGTTTTGAACATTTACCACCGATTCGGAAAGCAGTACCTATCTATGGAGAAGAACCGAAAAAAACTGCATAGTTGCTCTTTCAAGCAATTCTCAAGATAAAACACTGTATATGTAATAGAAAAACATTACGCTATCTTGATTTATGCTTTACTAGCGGTCCGCCCCGGCTTCGCTTTATTTCGTAATAAAAAGTAGCCTATGTCCTTTCTCGGGTATCAAAATATCTCCACACCAAATTTCAAGCAAATTGGTTCAGTAGTTTAGGCGTGATTGAGTAACAGACAGACAGACAGAGTTACTTTCGCATTTATAATATTAAGTATGGATTAACTTCCATGGAATATAAAGATCACCTTAAAATAATGGAATTCAAGATTAGGTCATTACAAAAAACAAAACATCTATTGTAAATCATTCAAATGTCACCGGTTTGCCCACGTTCATTTGTGTAGAAATTTCTTTATTAACATAACGACATCCTATGATAAACCTTCCCACCGGACCATATAATTTAAAACATTATATACACATCTTATCAGTTTAACCATTAACGTAGCTATTAGATCCGTTTTTACTGCGAGCTTACGATTTATCGTATGAACGAAGAAGTGTTCAATCCATTTTCTGTGATCTGTGGTTCAAACTTTAGCCTCAATTTAATCAAATCTAGCTGACCCATGCGACTTTTTTTAAGAAGAACTATACTCTTTCTTTTCGCTTGTTTTTTCATTGGTGTTCTTCTCCTATTGGACGAAGTATACAATAGCTTATACCTTCACACAGTATAAAACTAAGTCGCTTATTCTGTCCCTATGTATGCTTAAATCTTTAAAACTGCGCCACTAATTTTGATGCGGTTTTTTTTTAATAAATAGAGTGATTCAAGAGGAAGGTTTTGGTAAATAATATATTAGGTTTTAGACAAAGCAGGCGAAGCCGCGGGCGGAAAGCTAGTTCTCGATAAATGGAACATAAAAAATATTAATTTACAGGTTTCATAACAAGAGATTAGCTCATTCATACAATATGTACTTTATTATAATTTGGTATGTGTATGTGTTCTATAGAAAGTTAACATTTACATCTACATCACAATACGAAACTAGAACGAGGTTAAAGATAGGCGATACAAAAGGAACGTTTTGTTGCAATTTTTCTTTGTTCACTGCATTTTAATATACCGTTTCAATTTTGTAATTTTTTAATATTCCCATTTTTATATACATACTAGCTTTCCGCCCGCGGCTTCACCCGCTTTGTCTAAATATAGTAAATTATATACTAAAACCTTCCTCTTGAATCACTCTATCAATTAAAAAAAAAACCGCATCAAAATCCGTTGCGTAGTTTTAAAGATTTAAGCATACATATGGACATAGGGACAGAGAAAGCGACTTTGTTTTTTACTATGTAGTGAATAGTGATTAACTTATGTGTTTAATTTATATAAACACCAAAGTTTTATGATGCAACATGATCCAAAATAGTAATAAAATTAGACTGTACCAACTACTTTTATCAGTCCACGATTTCAAATATAAAAACATAATCTATGTATTAAAAAATGGATCTTTGTGGTCACTTAACCATAGCATATATTTTATTGTTCAAACCAAGATCAATTATTATTATTTTATGGTATCTTTCATATTTATTCTGCTGACACCACTTTCAACATCATAAAAATAGCCATAACGACAATGTGTCGTAACGACATAATGACAACGGGCTGTATTTTATTTAATAATCCACGACATGCTATTATACACCTTGGTGTTATAATAATAAGATCTAGTTTTGTGTATAAGTATCCAGCTGTTCATTAACTCTATCTATGACATGAGGTGCGTACGATTTTATGTTTGCACTGTTATCGGGACATAATAATTCCAATGTGTACAGGTCAATGGCTTTTATGTAAATGCATTTTCTTACGGAAAGTTTTTAATTTCCATTTTTATGAACTTGTAAGTTTAGTTTTCATTGAAAAATTGTTAAGTAATTAATAACGAAGTTTGGTTATCTTTCTTATATATAAAAATGAATCGCAAAATGTGTTGGTAAGCGCATAACCTCGAGAACGGCTGAACCGATTTCGATAATTCTTTTTTTATTATATTCCTTGAAGTACGAGGATGGTTCTTATGTAGAGAAAACGTAAACATGTACCACGGGCGAAGCCGGGGCGTTATTAATAGACTAGTTATTAATAGATATACATAGGTGCATTACATAGTTAAATTATACATAGATACTCCAATAGGAAACAAACCTCTGTTAAAGTTTATTTTGGCTATGTTCCATAAAATTATTATGAACATGAATTTACTTCGAATTTTTTTTCTCTGCTCAGGATGCAATCAGCTTCCTCTAGTGTTACATCCAGGAACACCAATGAAAACTAAATTGCTTAGTTCTTTGTCTTTCACATTATACATTTTTTATCAAAATCGATACAGCCAATACCAGTATGGAGTGGCAAACAAACAATAGCAAGGGTGGTCTCTTTTGTTCACACTGTGGTGTAAGTGATTATGTCCCTCTTCTAAGAGAAGGGGCCCCCGTAGTGATCACGTTTCTATATTGATTAGAGATGAGAAATTGTAATAACCGGAGGGAAAATTTTAAAATTTTGTGTCGAAAGGAAACTTGCAGGATCAGTTGTTTGATTTTTAACAGATTTAGCATGGAGTTATGTTGTAAGCACCTACAATAACGAGCAAATTGCAGAAACAGTAACAAATCTTTTCGTTCTTTCATAATGTGCATAAAGGATCTAAAAATAATACGTAAAACGAAAGATGATTTTACTAATACCTTTAATAAATTACATACTTAGTAGAATAAAAAGAAATAAGTTATATTATAAAGTTTCAACAACAATTTAAACACTACAAAATAGCACATCCATACTTAATATTATAAATGCGAAAGTAACTCTGTCTGTCTGTCTGTTAATCAATCACGCCTAAACTACTGAACCAATTTGCATGAAATTTAGTATAGATATATTTTGATACCCGAGAAAGGACATAGGATAGGTTTTATCCCGGAAATCCTACGGGAACGGGTTTTTCTCTGAAAACGCGGGCGAAGCCGCGGGCGGAAAGCTAGTTATCTATAAAACCATACAAATTACAGTTTATTAACCCAGGTTTTCCATCATCAGTCTATGGAAACTAGTTGATACCTAGCTTTAGTGCATCCAATTGATAATGCGTTTTATGATGCGTCAATCTGGTCTGATGGATGTCTTTCAAGTAAGACCTGTTTAGTAAATTGCTTTTAAATTTCATATCTCTATTTATAGGAATATATTTTAAGACGAGAATCACGTTGGGAATGTCGTAGTTCCAAGATGAACGGGTAAGATTTTTAATACTAGCTGTGTCGCCGTTTCACGCAAGGACAAAACCAGGGGCAAAAACATTCCCTATTTCACCTCTCTTTTTTTGAAAATTAGCTTTTGTTTCACCGTGACTCTTCAATTATGAATTTTATCTAAAACGGGTCCGTGTAAGCCATGAAAACGAACCCTACTGTAATTCCTTACCTATTACATAATGCTTTATCATAAAATTTTCTTAATTCCTTGGTTTCCCTTTATCATACTATGTTTACCTTCAGACCGACTATTATACCTAGATATTTACTACACAATACGAACAACGAAATCATTTTGTTTTCTGTGCATTGCTTTAATTACAAAAGGCGAGTAATTTCAAAAAATAAAATTTATGAAAGGATCGATAATTACAAGAAAGAGCACGTATCTACCAACCACATTTTTGTAATTTCACTTACTTCACAATTATAGAGCACTTAAAATTTTTGCCCTTCACTATATAATTATTTTTAACGTTGTAAAATTAAATACTGTTTACAAAGTGTCGCTGACTTTTTGCTTGTGTTATTTTTTCAGTTTTTGATTTACGTAGAGAATTTGTGCAGTAAAGATTTATATCATCGCAATATTTTGGTATGATTGATAAATCTATCACAGTGTACCTACATAATAATATTATTTTAGATAGGTTTCTTTTAAGCTTATAAATTGCTCTCCAATAAAAAGTATCATTGTACTTATCCATTACATAACGTTCCCATCAGAATAAGTCCTCTCCAAGAACCTATACATCTATAAGCTAATTGAAAACTTACACACACATACATATATAAGACTAGCTGTGGTCTTAGCGTGGTGATATATAGCCAATACCTTCCTCGATAAACAGACTATTTAACAGTGAAAGAATTTTTCAAATCGGTCCCGTGGTCTTGAAATAAGCGCGTTAAAGCAAACGCACAAACAAACTCTTCAGCTCTACAATATTAGTGTAGATTATTAACAAAATAACGGACTGCGTTTATGAACCTATACATGTAAGCTAATTGAAAACACACACACACACACACACACATAAGATAAATGTTGTAATAACGTTAACTAATTCACACGTCCCATACAAAGCAGTTGCGAATATCATGATACTGTCTTGATACTGTAGACTGTAACGTTATCTCCTGGTATCTGTCTGTGAGAAGGTGTCGTCTGTCGAGCCACCACAGTCCACAGTGGAAACCGGAGCATTCCGTTATACTGCGTGTTTGTTCATTTGTTTCGTGAGGAATTAGTCCTTAGTGTTTTGGAGACCATTATGACATATTATTAAGAGCTGAAAGGCAAAACCTACATGTTTAGGGATCTTCACAATTGTCATTCGGCATTTTGGAGATCCCTAAACATGTAGGTTCTTTTTAGCTGCTTCATATTTATTTTGTCGAAATTGATTTGCGTATTCTAAAGAGATTTTCCATTGCACGTTTTGAGATGAAACATACCTATTGGCCGTATTAGTGATACAATTTACATAATAATATCTACAGACTATGATAATATTATCGTGTCAAAATAAGAGAAAAAGAGACTAGCCAAAACAATTTTCTTTTCGACACCTTCATCTTTTGTAAAAGAACAATTTGCATCGTGGATTTTTTTAAGACAATAAGCAAAAATACGATACCTAGCGTTGACCGATTATCAGTGCAGTGAAAAAATAGCCATATGTTTCCTTTAAAAAACTGAATTAAATCTAATTTAAAATACTAAACATTTTTATCCCATTTACACTAAATAGGTTTAGTTTCTATTGCCTGTTCAATCGGTTCTATCGGAACCAATTAATCAAGGTCCACGAATCGCTCTCCTTTGACATTTACCACTAGGAATGGCAACTTAACATTTAACGATATTGTGTTAACAGATAAACAAATTTTAATTAAATACGAATTCAATTTTGTAGTAAAATAACATCAATAACAAGTGTATAAAAGATTGATTTTTATAACGAAATATACATACCTATTGATTTTTCTTTGTTACTTAAGTTTCACGGAAAGTCAATTACCCACAGCAAGTACCATGACAGTACAAGTACATTATTGCAAGTCAAGTTAGATATTAAATATTAATCAATATTTATGCCCTTTGCTAGTCGATTAATATTTGTGCTAGTATATGAAGGATTCCTTTCATATTTTCCTTAGATATTTATATTTATGGATTCAAAGTTATAATTAATTATATTGAAGTGATGTTTATGCAGACGTAGGTACACAATATGACTAGTACCTATAGGTAGGACTTTATTTCAAAAAAAGACGTGTGGTACTCGGGGACTGCCGCGGCCGCGGTAAAGCTATTGCATGCTATGCCTTCAAGCCACACCTCCGCGCCCGTCGGAGTGGGGAGCGTGAGGTTTTTCGTTACTAAATTTCTGGATTCGGTCCCCGCGCTCAAGGCTCGCGATAGAAGCTATGCAATAGCTTAATAATAAAAGGACTACCTAGTTATTTATTTTCCTCTCGAATTAATTGAATAAATAGAATTATACCCCGTTGACAACCCTATTCCAACCTGTACAAAAAGCCCATCAGTTTCGCAATCAAAACCTAGGAGTCAGATACAAATCCGTGGGAGTTTTAAACTTTCACACAAACACTGCATTCTAAACCCTAACACTTTATAATACGGTTGACATCCCCATAGCAAAATTTATTTAAGTATATCACTCGATACCTCAGAAACATGAGGACCAATTAACAGTTAAATTTACGATAAGACAGTAAATTCAAGAAATTGCAACAGTCCATGGCGTACTTCTCAAGCAATTTTATGCTGTGATACAGGAGAAAGTTAAAAAAAATAAGTTAATATCTTCTGTATATTGTTACTGGATATAATTTTATTTATATTACAATCAAATTCAAAATTTATCGAATAAAATTAACCCTTGTACAAAAAGAATGGATTTTTTCCTCCTCAATAGTAGTCACTATCCATGATAGGCCATGAATCATGATACATACATAGTTATATTGATTGTATTTATTAAGTATATTATAAACATTTATTTAATTAAGCTGAGGTCTTCAGATTTATTTGACAGCCTTTTTTAAATCAATTATTATCACCGTAGATATCTACAACAGTATACAGTGAAATGAAAAAATGTTGTGTGGTTTTATGAAACCACGGTAAAAGTGAAACTTACGATAATAATTATCGTATTTGTACGATAATAATTATCGTACGTCACGCGACATGCGCTACACAGACCAAAAAGTTTGAGACGACGCGATGTAATAAAAGTTTCACTTTAAAAATGCTTCTTCCCCGAAGACGACTTATGAAGCGTCCACGTTTGGACATTCTACACATCGAAACACCACTCGATTTAATTTTAGCCCATTCGTACCGAAGGCCATAAACGTGTTTAAAGTGTACTTAAATTGAACTGAAAGAATTCCCTTCGCTAACAGATTTTTAATGATTATGTCACACGCCGTCGTAAACTACACATTGCTCGTAAAATCATTTCGGGCACTGAGATACATGTACTTATTCCTTGAAGATGTTTCAACTGACACGTTATAAACAGAATTGTGAATATGAGTAATATTGAGTGGACCTGTTTGTATGTCTACGTATATGTCTGTCGTACTTGTCAGTTTTTCGATACACAGATAGATAAAAATTTTGTTGAACACATTGTTGTCTAAAGCAATTTGTAGAAACTTAGTAATAACAAGTAAAAGCCTCAAAATAATTAATACTTCTGTAGATACTTACTAAGTTGCATACCACCTCTAATTATAGCAGCACATTATAGTTGTTTGTATAAGAAATGAGGAAAAATGGATGGGAAACTTGAATTTCGAATCAAGATCAAGTTTAAGTTTTAGAATAATATCTCTACATAACAAACATATAGCAACAAATAACAATAATAATGATTATAAATTCCCTTTATAAAAGTCCTATAATATGATATAAACATAGCTCCTAGTCGAGTAGGCTTGGTAATAGGAAGTTATTGTACGCTGAGTCAACACTATAAAAACTGTCGTCTCTCATTGGACAAGTTTTTGTTTGAACGCGCGAACCCTGGGAAATCAATTGAAATTCAATTCTGCAAATACTTATTTATGGTCTGAAAATAATTGCTATAATCAAATTAAAATTGAATTAGTTATAAAAAAAGTATTTATTGCACATGGAAGTGACTACGGGGGATATGGTTAAGTAACTAGTATGTATTTTTGTTTTTTCTTCGTAAAATTTCCAAAACTGCTGAACTTACATGGGATTTTTCACGAACAGATATCTGATGAAATAAGCATGATGATGAGATTTTAAAAATAAATTGACCTTTGCAAAAGGACTACGACAACCACGTTTTTACGCAAAGAGAGAGAAATAAAAAGTTATATTACATCAATTGATCCTTCATTAAAATTGCAGAATGTAATTGAAACATAATTTCAGTACATACAAAAGATAAATAATATTCGACCACGCTATTGATTGAAGTCAATCACCGCATTTATTTCAAGAACATTTTTATTATTCATTTTGTTATTGATTTAGGTCATAACGCAAAGACCTATTTTAAATTTGTGCCAGAAACCTTGTTTCAAAGGGTATAATTAATTAAAATACGCCACCTTGTTGCTAATTACTGAAACACTCTATTATTTATAACTAGCTTTCAGCCTGCGAATTTCCTTGCGAACACAATTATGAATTCCGTTCTCAATATAACACAAACATTTATTTATTCGATCAGACTTCTAGAAGCACTTTTGAAACGTCATAACATATTTTTTACCATTTATCACATATTATGTTATTGACCGCCTCCTTGATACAGAGGTAAACGCACGTGCGTAGGACCTTGGGGTCCTGGGTTCGATTCCCGGTGGAGACGAAGTCTCGGTCTGGCAGGACACAGAAGGCTGATCACCTGTTTGTCCCGAAATTAATTCGATCAGTGAAACATAATTCTTCTGCCCCTTACCCCACTAGGGGACACGGGACTTCAGTTTTTTCACATATATTATACCCCCATAGTTTCCCGTATCCGTAATATTATTTTTTATATTAATGCTACACGCATTCCTTTTCACACATTATTTTAAACTAGTGTTCATTGGTGACTCTAGCATTAGAGTCAATTAACCTTACTATAATTTTTTACCTATAATACGCTGTTAGTTTTTAAAAGCTTTGATATAGCTAATACTTCGTGACACAACATGACATAGTTAATGTCCCTTTATCTACCATATCAAACGGTTACTCCATGACTAATAAACAACGATACAATCGTATGGGAAAACTCTACGTGGTGCTTTCTTTGGAACTGTGTGGCATTTTAATTGGTGATTCGTTCTATGGGAGGTAATCTGGTAATAGTATAAAATGTAATTCGTAACTAAGAAGGATGAAACTTATCCTAATAATATTATAAATGCGAAAGTTTGTGAGGATGGATGAATGTTTGTTACTCTTTCACGCAAATACTACTGAACCGATTACAATGTAATTTGATATGTATGTAACTGAAGACCCAGAATCGAAAAGACATCGGCTTTATCCCGGAGATCCCACAAGAATGGGAACAAGGTATTCAAGTTTTCATTGAAAACGCAGGCAAAGCCGCGGGCGGAAATATAGTTGTACAATATTTTAAACTTCAAGGACTAAAACTAAAGCTATGAATTATAGCCTTAATTATGATAATATAAGGCTTGTGGCATGGTGAAGATAATAAGGATAATGCTATACATGATGTACAATATAATTAATGTTTGAAGTGTACTATATACTCGTATAATATCTATACTTAATATTATAAAGCTGAAGAGTTTTTTTTGTTTGTTTGAACGCGCCAATCTCAGGAACTACTGGTCCGTTATGAAAAATTATTTCGATGTTAGATAGCCCATTTACCGTAGAAGGCTATAGCTTATACAATAGAATTAATTATGATAGAGTTACCTAGACTGAACAAATCTTAGTTACACTTAGTAAGGATTTCTTTCCAGTAACACCATTTTTGTGGTTTTAGTTTTTCCATATTTTGTGGTATATTGACCATTATAAAATAGTTTCATACCACGATGTGTAGTTGCATTTTTATTCACTCTGCGTACACGAATAGGGTTGCCACCTAATATATAAACAAAATATTTTCTTTATTAACTAAGTACTCAGTTATTGTTAATAATTAAGTAGTAAAAATAAATGTTTCTTACTTTTTCTTATTGTCAGTTTACATGGGTTTTTCATAGAACTATTATGTATGTCCAGGTTCACAAAGATAAAAAGGAGGTCCTATTTTTTTCTTATTATTGAAGCATTGCAAGAACAGTTTATACTTTTTAATATAATATTTAGCCTATCTAACACGAATATTTTGCTTCAAATAATATTTTTGTCCGTCGAGTCTATACTTCATATCTATGTACCTAAGTCGCAAAAAGAGGGTTTATTTTTAAAATTGTGCCAACCCTGATCACGTACGTCAACTTTTTTCTCAGTTTTGATTAATGGTCCCTGGTTTTAGTTGGAGCTTTCTTATTGTTGTGGCCATACATCGTGGGAAGATTTTGTTTTCCTAATTTTCTTGTGTGATACTAACTGTTTCGGTGTTATTGCGAATGTTCACATAACTTACTACTTAATAATATAATGAAAGTTTGTGTGGATGGATGAACGAAAGAAGTAAATGGATTGAATATAGCAAAAAACGTGGATTTGTTTAATGTTTAGAAAAGGATATTTAAAAACAATTGATTGTCATTCCTGGTCTACAAATTAACAATATCTAAGATCTATATTAGAAAATATTATATCCTAGCAATAAAATTATTCTCATAAAGCAAAGATTTCTATATACTTATAATAATATTACATAAAAATGTAATAGAACATAATATTGACACATTACATCACAGATCTTCACGTTCTCAAAATGGCGATGCTTTGGAGAGCCTTTGAAATATTACGCTATATGTGTGTAAGTATGTTTAGTGTGTTTTTAATTGCTGCCTTTCGTTATTATGACTGATTCGTTTATTTTAGTATCTTTATTATTTTTTGAATACTAGATTTATTCTAGTCGAAAGTGGAACTGTAGAATAATCGTACAAAGGGTCACAACTTACAATTCTTAACATATATTACCTATAATATAGTAGCTGCTCCGCGCGGTTTCACCCCCGTGGCTCCTGTTGGTCGTAGCTTGATGATAATAATATACCCTATAGCCTTCCTCGATAAATGAGCTATCTAACATCGAAACAATTTTTCAAATCGGACCAGTTGTTCTCGAGATTAGCGCGTTCAAACAAACAAACTCTTCAGCTTTATAACATTACTAGCTGCTCCGCGCGGTTTCACCCCCGTGGCTCCACTCCTGTTGCCCGTAGCGTGATGAAATATAGCCTATAACCTTCCTCGATAAATGGGCTATCTAACAACGAAAGAATTTTTCAAATTGGATCAGTAGTTCCCGAGATTAGTGCGTTCAAACAAACAAACAAACAAACAAACAAACAAACAAACTCTTCAGCTTTATACATAATATTAGTTTAGATATGCATATACCTCTAATATCAAAATAACTGCTCAAGAAACCAGGCTTTATTAATAACAAGAAATCGAACGTATAAATAAGGATACATTGTTGCCATTGCATACAAAATAAAACAATGAATTGTCAAAAGAATATCATAATTTATATCAGGAAGCGCATGCGCATGGTTTAATTTATTAATATGCTGCTGACACCTCGTTGAAAGGTCAAGTGAGTGTTGGACCCGTTCATAAAATCATTGATTTTTTATTGACCTATACATTTTGTTGATATGAGAGCAGAGTGGATGAGAGATATCGACTTTGTATAACGTTTTATATTGTTTGTTACTGTCTTAAAGTGATAGGATATCTTGTTCAGTTTAAGTTGTATAGAATCCAATATAATTTATGAATATAATATGTTACATTTTTAAAGAATGATGATGTGATTGGCTTGTGTCTTTCGCCTTACCATGACGACGCCGTAGATCTGGGTGGTGTAGCAGTCGAATTTATTGTATCGTTTAAAAACTTTCCAAATATAAACTTTGTTGTTATGAAAACAGAGTAAAGAGGCTAAGAGATGGCTTCGTCTGAAAGGAGATTGCTCTGCGCCCATACATTGTTCGCCCTGGAACCAAGAACATCCGAAAATTATATTTTGTGTTGTCGATCATTAGTAAACTCCTAAATGATCTTATTTTTATAGCGGACTAGCTGCAGAATAGATATATTCCAAAAAAAGAATCAGATTTTGAGGTTATAATGGAACCATAACAACGAATATTAGATATTAGTTTTTCATAGCTTAGTGATTTTTAAGAAACTGAAAAGCAATATATCATAATATATTTAGCTATTTTAAGCACCTCCCTAGATAATTAGGTAGGTACCTATGCAGTTTTTTTTCTAAAGCCTAAGTGTATAATGTAAGTTAAACGTTTAAATGCATAGAATCTATTAACAGGTACCTGTATTCTAAGAATTCGTTTAGGAATGAGAAAAAATAGTAAATAGAAGCGGCGCATGCTTGAACAGCGCAAACGTGTGACTTGTTAACCAGCCTTACCAATTTTGTACCTAGTAAGTTGTTGTTAAACCTAGTCCTTCATTAACTTATTATGTTGGATTATGAAATAAAACACATACTTATTTTAATTTCATGTTTATTGTTCATCATCTAAATTGGCAATTAAAATATTGTCTAAAAACTGTGCGGGGGTTCGATATTATTTTGATGTCTCGCATAGCTCAGATACCAAATAATTGTCATAACATTTTCGACAAGAACAACAAGAATCGATTTTTCAGGTCCAATAGATCGTTTTAAAAAAAAAACTGATTTTACTGTTAAGAGATCATTTATTAATTATCTTTCTTGTTTTTCATAAAATGGATAATATTTACATTATAAATGTAAACTTGAAAAATAAAATAGATTTTTATAAATCGATCTTTTAGACCACGATTTTTTGTAAGTCGATACATTGGCTTACGATTTGAATCGATTTAAAATCGATTTAAATTATACTTTATGGAAATTAAAAATTCACGTCAATCGTCCATCCCTATTCTTTATCGACACGACATGACGTTTGGTGAAGATGGCGGCCATTAATGTTATTAATCGCGTAAAATACTTTTTATTGTTCATTTTGGCATACAGCTAGTCCGTGTTACAAATGTATTTGCAACTAATATAATAAAATAGACAGTTAATTATCGTGTATTCCAATCCATTTTGTTGCATAGGGCCATTCCGGACATTGTCCTTTAAGGTTCTCGTAGTTTATATGGAATGGAGCTTTTAAATGTGCTTAAAGTTTTACAAAATTCAAAATGTGCATAAGTTTTTTACAAAGTTTTTACAAAATAGAAAGCAGGCTTCATTTTTTTTTGTTTAAAGTGTCATATGAATATTAAACAAGAATATAACAATGACTGCGTTCATTCACTTCACTTTTAAGAGAAGTAAAAGAAATTTGTTTATACAGAGAAATTGGTTAACGATTTTAAATACATATTATAATTAATCACACCTTCAACCACCCAGGTGAGAATGTAGCCTTCCAATCAATGTCATAAAGTTTCCGCATGGATTTTTATTATAGCGTATAAATGAGACCGGTTGGTTGGCGCCACTTGTGAAAAATAATGTTATTAATATAACCGGTGTACAGTGATATGGAGTTGTTTGAGATCGAGTAGGGTGACAAGGGTGTGGGTGATCTATGGACGGTTTTGTATAGATCATTATTATCATTTGTATTGGAATAAATTAAAAAAAAATTGTAGTATTTTTAAATCTCGTTAAAGTAGTAGATTAGCATGATAATAAGATCTCCAAAAAATAAAAAAAAACATAAGTACCTACAAATGTTTTTAAATTTATTGCATTCGTTTAGATCACAGCACTTGAATATTTGAAAATTTATTCACAAATATTGTAATACCTATAAAGTTTATAGAACAAACGAATTTGAAAATTAATATTTCTATTCATTGATTCTCATTTCATAACCATCTTTCACTAATCTTTGATCTCCTCCATAAATACCTGCTAGTGTCACTAGAAAAACTAGTCCCAACTAAATCAAAAGCATGTTCACTCAGCCTCGTATGAGTCACTACACCTCAGGGCTAATTTGTTATTGACGGCGTTTGTACACATCCTGTATTAACATACGACACTGACAACATATTTGCATTACATTGACAGCTACGAGAGACATCCGACAGATACTAGTCAGCAACAAGCAATGTATTATGTGCGATTGTTTATGATAGCTCTGTGTTGCTCATCAGACTCTATGATTATTGGCATATTGCTTCCAGTTTTTGTGAACGTGTAGTTTATTAGGGATTGATTAACCATACTTCCATACTAATATTAATTATTATAAATGCGAAAGTAACTCTGTCTGTCTGTCTGTTACTCAATCACGCCTAAACTACTGAACCAATTTGCATGAAATTTTGTATGGAGATATTTTGATACCCGAGAAAGGACATAGGCTACCTTTTATTGCGAAATATGTAGGTACCACGGGCGAAGCCGGGGCGGACCACTAGTTGTAAATAAATTATAAGCTTGCATCGTTAATAAAATTAATCTGTGTCTGAAATATTTTGAGTCTGAATAAATAGACTGTAGTAGTAACTGTGTTCAAATGTAGGAAATTTTAATAAATTTAATGTAAGAAGATATTTCATTTATCATGTTTATTTTTGTATTACACTCTACATCTTTTAACCAACTCAACAAGCTCTTTAAAATTTACCAAAATCTCGGTGATGGTAAATTCGACCATCTTGTTCTATCGATTCTCACCAGCATACAATGGTAAGTGTTGTTTGATATATCTTCGTAATATGGTTGTAATTAACGGGTAATTAGTTAGCAATTAAAGCATGCACGTACAAGATAACATTCCGTGGGAACATTCGTTTCGGGAAAGTAATGAAAAGTTTGTAAAATAATAAAAAAAGCAATGGGTATAAATGTGGATTCTAATGATGACGTGAGGAATTAGAAAATTCGTTAAGCTGCTTCAAAATTAAACCAAAAGTTTTCCGTTTTACCTTTTAGCACCCTAGAATTTGATAGGATCCGATAAAAACTAATAGATCTATCTAATATATAGGCTTAAGATCTGAAGTTAAAATCTACAAATCTCTAATTACGTTTCTACTCAAGATTACCGTGATTTAGTATAAAATAAAAGGTCCAAGGTATAGCCTAGGTTACGTAGACATTACAGTTATTTCTCACTTAGGTAATCAGTTGATATTCTAGGTATAGAATAGTTGACACTAGTATTACTAAAAGCGTAACGTCAATATGAACCTAAGTGTCGTTTACTTGGCAAGGGCTTCTCAAACTTTAGCTCAATAGCTATTATGAATAATAGATATTCCTATGAATAATATGTACTATAATATTTTCGATGACCCTACTAGAAAATATTAACCTTTCTAAATAATAACCAAAGATGAACACCATCAAATAGTGTATAGCAAGGAATATATAATTCTCGACGGATTTGGAATGAATAAACGAAAAACAGTCTTGTTTTTCATTAAAACAATTTGCACTCAGTCATTCATACGTCATGTTGGGTATTAAGTAATTATAATTTTTTTTTTCATATATTATGCTCTATTCTATAAACTAACATTAACCCGAAAAGAGAAAAAGTTTAATTGAAAAGTGTCTATAGATCCATAGATTTTTAAATAGTCAACAACATATTATTTTAACGGTTGGACCTCCTAAAAAGACGCCTTCTTAGATGAATCTAAAAAGGCGATTTTTGGTGTTGTTAGTGTTCATAGTATTTCAATTTTCTCATTCAATCCTAAATTAAAACTAGTTTATGCAGCTTTTAAACAGGGTGTCCCACTAAGCGCGAAGGGACTTGTAGTTAAGCATACACTGATCACCTAAAAAATACTTAAACAACAAAATAACGTCAATTTTTTTTGCTAAATTTTTCCTGAAAATCCATGTTTTATTCTTTAGCTTCGCGCAGCCGGCATATACTGCTTCGCTAATGTGAGCATTTTGTCTATGAAAACATAATCTTAAACGATAGCTCACGTGGTGGTGGCAAAGTTGCGGGGGTTGTTTGTTATGAGTGTACACATAAAGTTTTAAGAATTCATCTATTTGAAAAAAAATGCGTCTGGAATTTTATAAGTATTTTTTACGTATTATGCAAAACTATAACCTCCTTTAAGCTTAGTATACCAACAGTGGGACACCCTGTATAAAGTTCAGGTAATGCCATTTAATTGATAATACAGTTTGAGAAGCGACAAACAGCCGGGTTCCTTTTAAGGCATCTTGAGTACAGCTAACAAGTTCACTCTCGGTTCCCTAGGTCACTGCTATGATGTGATGTGAATTACTTGTTATGAAAGTGCTGATATAATATTATCTTGTTCTTATGACTCTATGTAGTATATTTTTAATGGTTTGTGATGTTGAATCATGTGCAAAATGATGTTGATTTGTCCGCTTGTTCAGTTTATTTCTTTCGCTCTTAGGATAATTAGAATTCTTGTTATGAAATATCACTTGTATTTATATCCTGCTATGACATACATTACACACTCATTCGCAAGTTTAACTTCAATACAATATTAATTCAATAAAAAGTTCGATAAACACTACGTTTATAAAATTTCAATATCAATAGAAACTATAACTATAGTAGGTACATAAAGATTATTCAAACTGAAAGCGCACATTTCACAACATGCACTTTAATAAACAAGGTTTTCAAATAAATAGTAATAATAATAAAACACCCTGTACAGCGTATAGCGCAGCTACCACGGCATTACATTACGAGTGTCATTCCGTGGCTTAGCCAAGCCAAACGTTTCAATCACCCGTACCCTTTGGCTCACATAATGTTGGAATCGTGATTGTAAATCCATAATTGCCTGCTGCTAAATGTGTTGCGAAGGCTCCGTACAAGTTGTGATTCATTTTACTGACCTGTAGGTTACTTATATGTTATTGCTGTTCATGCTAGGTTAGGACATAGAGGATCCCTGTTACATAATGTGGGTTGCAGTTGCATGAATGAAGATTCAATATGTTTGAACATTTTCTATGTTTAAGTGAAGTTGAATAAATCCCTGTTGATGTTGATCGGCTTCCAAAAAGCTCCTCACTTCTGAAACAGAACAAAATTGATTAATTTTAATACATAATATTATAAAGATATAACGGCGAAGAAGGAAAGATATAAGGATTTGCTGCTGAATAACTAAGACCATAGTTTTATACCTGATATTATGTAGAATTTTTTATTATAAATCTGGGAGTTCATGCTTTTTTATTTCACACTTTTATTTAACTACCTATAATTACTCTGGTACAGTTAATATATAATACTAAAGAGTCAGAATAATTTATCTATTACCTAGTCTATTTAAGAGCATCCTGTATACTACATTCAAATTTCTATCCCATTCTGCTATTAAATTTGCATTACGTTTCCACAGAGCGGCTTGCGTCTGTGACGAATCGTGTAATTTAAGAGATGCTGTGAAAAACATAAGATGAACTTGGGTAGAAAGCTCTTTGGGATGTGAAATGTAGGCTTTGTAGGCAAGTAATAAGTATGGTCGTGAAAACGTGGGTTTATATTTTGCTTAACGATTAGGTAGGAAGTAGAAAACAAGGAAAATAATAATGAACGAAAGAAAAATATAATCGTAGGTTAGATATTGAAAATGAGGTACTTTTTATAAAGTATTGATATTAAAGAGGTATTTTTTTTTCTGGACAATTTTCACACACGGCACGATCTGATCCCATACTAAGCTTTCGCTTGTGTTATGGAAACCAGATGGCTGATAAACATACATATATAATTTTAAATAAATACTTATATAGATTAATTAACAGAGCAAACAAATATGTTCATCACACAAATATTTGCTACGGGTGGGAATCGAACCCACGACCTCTGGCTTGGAAGGCAGGGCCACTACCAACCAAGCCAACCGGTCAGTCATATTATAAATTAAATAAAGACTTGGTCCGTGTAAGAGATATTTTGTTAATCGTCTTGCTTTCTTATAGTAGTTACAAAGAAAAATGTTTATGCAAAAATATTAATTAACTTTGGAAAATATACTAGTATCTGTAACTAGGAGAGCAATAAATCTAGGAAGAAAACTTAGCAATTAAGCCTATACTATATCGATCTAAGCCCGTTCGTTAAATTACTAACATTTATCAAAGTTAAGTGTAGGTAATAAATTTCAGAAATTGGTTACAACAACGTTTCTGATTTTCTGCTGTAAAGTTGCCTATATGGTCTAATTTTAAACTATTTGTTATCTGTAGACTTAAATTTTCTCTAGAGATGCTTGGTAAACATAGTCTATTTTTTATTCATAAAAGGTAGGTACCTTACAGCTGTTGATAAGATAAATAATTATACTAATCTTCTTATATATAAAAATGAATCGCAAAATGTGTTGGTAAGCGCATAACTCGAGAACGGCTGAACCGATTTCGATAATTCTTTTTTATTATATTCCTTGAAGTACGAGGATGGTTTTTATGTAGAGAAAACGTAAATATGTACCACGGGCAAAGCCGGGGCGGACCGCTAGTTACATATAAAAACGCCAATTACAAGGCACACCGATAGATAATAGTAAAATTGTGTGACAAAAAACGGCAAACTACAAAGATACAATAATTGTTTTCTTTTACTTTAACAAAAAATACAATTATTCTTGATGAAACACAAAGCATTAATGAATTAAATGTGACTTCTCGTGAACAAGCAATATCAACAACATAACATTAAAGTTGAGAAAAACAGATATTTAATTTTATTTCTACTCTAGAGATTTATCAAGTAGAAGTTAGAAACAGTTTTCACAATTCTTCACGAAATAATTTGGAAGTAATCTATTCAATAGTTGTAAATCGTGATTGAAGTTTCGTGCTGGTAAATAATAAATGTAATTCGTTACCAAGTTGTAAAGTTTGCTTTCACAAGTAGGCTACAATTTTGTAAAATTGTTAGATGATAAAATATGTATTAGACGCAAATGAGAAGTATTCTATAAAAGGATTTGACATTTGACATTCCTTTGAAATCATGTCAATTTTTTATTTTTATTTTACACTAGCGGTCCGCCCCGGCTTCGCCCGTGGTACATATTTACGTTTTCTCTACATAAAAACCATCCTCGTACTTCAAGGAATATAATAAAAAAAGAATTATCGAAATCGGTTCAGCCGTTCTCGAGTTATGCGCTTACCAACACATTTTGCGATTCATCTTATATATAAAATTCTCGTGTCACAATGTTAGTCTGCATACTCCTCCGAAACGGGTGGACCGATTCTCATGAAATTTTCTGTGCATATCGGGTAAGTCTGAGAATCGGTCAACATCTATTTTTCATATTATGTACCACGGGCGAAGTCGGGGCGGACCGCTAGTTTTTTTATATAAGAAGATTACATTTTTATTTTTATTCAATTTGCGAATTAATGAAATACCTATAGAGTCATTAACTCTATATTTTGTTTGGTCCTTTTAAACTACATAATATAATTAAAACCTGTGTCAGAACTCTTTAAACAAACTACTCAAAGCCCAATATCTACTTACCATATAACAAAGGCCTTGAGTATCAAGTACTTATATTTTAACTCCAAAAGCCACCCGCAGAGTTTTAACAACGTGTTTAATCAAAACAATGGTGAAGTAACGCTTCCTGTACTGATAAATAAATGTAATGTGGGGACATTTACTATGCGGGTTCTGATTAAGGATTTAATGTAAAACTTGATAAATACAAGGGTAATATATGGATGGATGGATGGATGGATGGATGATCGTGTAGAAATGTTTGAAATACTATCTAGAGCATGCAATGCGAAAATATCTAAAATAATTGTTGAGAGATTAAATGACGGACATTGCTTGCTAGTTTTAATTTCTACATGAAGACTGTGATATTCTCTAGCTTTCCGCCCGCGGCTTCGCCCGCTTTGTCTTAAACATAATAAATTATATACTAAAACCTTCCTCTTGAATCACTCTATCTATTAAAAAAAACCGCATCAAAATCCGTTGCGATAGTTTTAAAGATTTAAGCATACATAGGGACATAGGGACAGAGAAAGCGACTTTGTTTTATACTATGTAGTGATTATCAAAAACACAGGTTAAATCATGATCAACTAACCAATTATTTATTGCATACCTACTGTAAGCTTTATTTCAAGTTATAAGTTTATTTTAAAGATATAATAAATAGATTCATTGCTCAGTGACTTATACAGATATTCGTCTTAAAAAGTTCTCGAATCTTCTATCTTATAGACTAAAAAAAGTTCTCGAATCGTCTGGAACTTATTGTTCGCGAAAAAAATCGATATTTCTGTACAGGTACCTCGCGTGCGGTCCCTGTGACCTTGCGATAAGACGATATATTATATGACGTTGGAACAAAGCCCTTTAGATCTCTTTTTTTATGAACGCACGCGACTGTCTTCGATTAAACAATTTATCTGAATGACTTCACGATATCTATACAAGTAATAAGAAGATTATGTATTTTTTAGATTGTTGTTTTAACTTTTACAAACATTTTTAATTTTATGAAATATTGGTTTGAATGTATATTTATGAATATTTTTATTTGTTCCAGGTACTAAATGAAACGCTGATATCTGTCAACGGCTTTTTATTCTTCAAACGTGATTGGCCTGTTTTATGGGATGCTCTTGATTCCATGCCAAGGCTAAAAAACCTTGGTTAGATACAATATAGACTCTTAGCTCTAGAGGATCTTATGAAACAAATTTGCATTCTTTCATGAAAGTGAACTTTCAATACCAACAGTTTTACGAGTGTTTATACTTTATTGATTAAATAAGAAAGCACAACTCAAAAGAGTTTCTTGCCCGCAATTCTCTGAACCATAACGCATGGCTCCTTGTCATATTAAACAATCACAGGCAATTCGGAAAAAAGTATCATTGAATAAATAAATATTGTAGTTTAAGCTTACAGAACAATAAAATTATTCAAAATCAAGCCTCTCTATTCATCGAGTATTATATTATAGTGAATAGTTATTATTAGTACGGTCTACATAGGTATTAATTTCCTTTACGCAATGTGAATTACCGTTCACACTGGGCGTGTGAAACGTCACATAACTTTTTCATCTCATAAATAAAACACCCATTGATATTTCGTGCACGTTACAAAAAGCGGTATTTATGAAGAACAATCGTTATCAGTGGCAATCGATTTCACTTCGAGTCCGTTCTGGCTTCCTGTGAACTTTTTCATACGTTTCATTCGGGTCTGATCAGTTTTCGGAATAACGGTTATCAACCAACGTAGTGTGATTTATTTCACAGCAGATCACTATAATATCGATAAAAATCTTTTGGTGGTGTAAAATTTCTTGTAAATATATTAATTTAATTTCCACCATGTTCATACATATATTTCAATTTTCAACGTATGTTTCTCATATCATGTCAAAACAAACATAAGATATTCTCATAATAACGTACCTAGTCAATACAAATATGACATACCTATGTACGTCATTCAGAATAATTATATTTAACCAGCTTCCGCCCGCGGCTGCGCCCGCGTTTTCATCGAAAAACCCGTATAGTTCCCGTCCCCGTGGGATTTCCGGGATAAAACCCATCCTATGGGTTAATCCAAGTTACCCTCTATATGTGTGCTAAATTTCATTGTAATCGGTTCAGTAGTATTGGCATGAGAGTAACAAACACACACACACACACACACACATCCTCACAAACTTTCACATTTATAATATTAGTAGAATTGCAACGAAACATCATGAGAATATGAATTTGGTGATAGAATTATCTCTAGTAGAGTTCACAATGAAATAAATAAAATGCTCTATATTCATTATTCATATCTACTCTATTTCAATCAAATCGTTAAGAGAAAACATTATATATACTTTAAAATTCGCAATAAAACACGACTCTATCTTTACCGTGAAATATAAACATAGCCTTGTAAAGGACATTCACCGGAAATTTCCCAAAAGCGAGGCATCTCATTCATAATTTAAAAAATATTTTCCTCACGTCAAAGTGTTTGAATACCTAATTTCCTTGGGGATGGCGTCTCATCAAGCTTTTCTTAGACTTACCTCTCTTTGGAGAATTTAAAAATTCTTTTACAACTGCCCCACATAAGATAAAACATTGGCATCTTTTATCTAACGTAAAAGTATACATAAGCAATATTTTTAGATAATTTATTTTATAGTAGACTGTCTATTAAAAGTAAGGTATAATTTTCTTTTAAAAAGTTTCTAAAGACATAAAAATGCACAATAAAAAGAAGCATAAATAAAACAGAGCTAAAAAGCCATTTCAGCCATATATTTTTTAATACCTTCGATTTACGTGCGATAAAAAAGGAAACAGGAAAGGGAACGTGTATGAATTACAAAATAAATATATTCATATCAACATTATTCTTGTATGGGTCAAAAGTAAAAATAAACCAAAATATGCATTAAAGTTAAACCTAACAAAAACAAAACAATGGACATTATAATCTACGATTTAATTACAAACAATAAACCAACCATTTTATAATAAAAGGGAAAAGCGGCACTCCCTGACCATAAAATGTTCTACCTAATATTATTTACCACTACCCTTTGTCCCAATTATTGTTGACGTGCTAAATACTCAACGCATCACGAAGTAACATACATACATACATACATATGTTTCAGTGTAACTCATCATTACTAACGATTACCTTAATTTATGCTGAGCACGCCTGTATAGTTCATGGACTTCACTAAAATGGTAGAGACACTATACATATTTTATTTATACAAAGTGCGTCGTGTAAAAGGTCTACTTTAAATCTTGTAGAGCTCTTATAAGTGTGAGCTTTTAAATGAAATTTTAATAGAATCCCTGGCACAATATAAAATTTCAATGAAGTTCGTAGGGGACTCCTAAAGAGAATAGTTTTGAGTCTTATAATAAGCCTTGGTATTGGAGATAAGTTACTGCAGAAATATATCCAGTAAGTACGTAAATGTATCGATTAAAAATGTAAACGACAAACATAACTTTTCTTTCATCAAAATACAATACTGCACGTGTGACATATAGACACACAGAACCATGTTAACTCAGAAACAAATCATCCCCGAGGAACAAGTACTGACAATATCTAATTAATTAAGCATGCATGAAGCGTGACGCTGTTGCCTTTGTGATCTACAAAAGCCATGCTTCGCATTCGTAATATGCGATAAAGCCACGTTTTTAAGGAAAGCGTTGAGCGATTTTGTAAAAGAGTAATATTAAATTTCACGTATCCAGCTTTAGAGTTTATTACTTCGAGAGTTGGGTTGGTTGGATTGAATTTTGTTACTTGTTACTTCATTAATTAGTATGATGAAAATGTCTTTAGTTAACTATAATAGACTAGAGCCGTGATAAGGAACGAATTTAAGGATATTACATTTTTAAGCTCTAGGTACCTACTGTTGGTCTAATTAGGAGACGAATTATTGAGATTGAAATTGGTTGCGGACTGTCGTATTTTTTTTTAATTTTGGAAGATTATTCTAAGCATTGTGATAAATTCTTTATATATAAAAATGAATCGCAAAATGTGTTGGTAAGCGCATAACTCGAGAACGGCTGAACCGATTTCGATAATTCTTTTTTTATTATATTCCTTGAAGTACGAGGATGGTTTTTATGTAGAGAAAACGTAAATATGTACCACGGGCGAAGCCGGGGCGGACCGCTAGTAATATAATAAATACAAAAATCTCACAAATTCTTACTTGGTGACATAAAAAAAATAGTTAAAAATCGCTCTCCTTCCTCGTTAGCCGTCCATAAACAAACCCGAATGCTAAATGACATGCAAACTTGTCCAGGAGTTAATGTATTTATATTTTCTCATGCCCTAATGGCAGAAAATGTGTGAGCGTCGTGGCTTCTTTGTGTGAGTCGTGACATGATGAATTACACTCAATTAGCTGTCAAATCTGACATGTGCAATATAATGGCCATGCGTAAAAATGCAAAGAAATTGCCGCGTAAATATTGACAAAGAAAAGTGATTGTTGGTGAATTTGCGTTTTTGGATAATGCTAATTGGAATTGATTTCGTTTTGGGTTGGTACTAAATGTCTGATACTTGTATAATCGGAAGACAAAAGGAAGAGGCAAATAGAGAGGCGTTAAATTTCTTAACGCTACATGCCCGTGCTTTTAATGTGTGTAAATAGACCGCTCTTGAATGAGCGAAAATATTTCACTAATGATAAAATTCTTAAGTCGCTACAATGAAGTGTATAATTATATAAATTCTGCTGAATAAATTCCTGCCTCGCTGGTGATAAATCGGCAGCCGGACGAATTTAAAAACAATACAAGTTCAACGATCGCTTCATTTCTCACTCGCCACAGTTTTTACAGTAATCATTTAATTCTTGGAAAAGCACAGATCTCACCAGGAAACGGTCGTAGGCAAAAAAACAATGAGCAGGAAACGTGGACAGGTGCGGTCTGTCCATCCGTCCATCCGTAGCTCCGAAACTCGAGACATCAAAGTACTCGCCTGACCGCTTTACGACAAACCATTGCAATATTGGATTCATTCAACTGCATTTTATTGTGACGGTTTGATAACTATCATAAAAAGCATGTAGGTCAAACGTTAAGTAACCATAGTCGTTCCTTAACTCGCGGTTTTGCATCGTAAAAATATTGATACGCGTTTTTATGGTGCATTTGTATGTAACATTGTCGCTTTAAAAGGCAGTACGACATCGGATAAATGGTTAAAAATTTCCCTTTATTTCGCACAATGGGCATACAGTGTTGCAAGCATTTAGTATTATTGAAATGTTTTACGGGCTTATTTATCTGCAGGTGACAGGCACGTCCGCGCCGCTCTGTAATTACACACATACTGGGTGTAGACGTTCGATTATTTCGAATGTGGAACAAAAAGCAGCCAATCAGCGGACAGCTGCTAGGGGCTCGTGCGCTGACGCATGCTTAACGGTGTTTTTTTAAATACTTACTCGGGAATTATAGGCCATTACTGCTTTTCAATTGCTTAGTCAGTTTTTCTGTCGGCATACCTTCGATAGATCATCGCATCTGCACGACAGGTGCGTAGCGGAACATTTTATTAATTGCCATAAATTAAAGAAGTACGGTTGGAATTTCATCTCGGCCCACCTTTGGTAATACGTCTTTTGAAGACTATTATTATATTGTACTAGCTGTTGCCCGCGACTTCGTCCGCGATTCGGTCGTTTTTCGTCATTCGTCGTTTAAAAAAAATACGTGACACTTTATTTTTGAATGTTCTTAATTGTCTCTTATAAAATTTAACTACATTAAAATTGAATACTCTGATAAGAAAATCTTAAAATCATCGAAAATCATAGACATCGAATATCTGAGGAAAACATGAATGAATGTGATTTAAATTCTACATTTCTTAGTAATTAAAATAATAATCTAAATTAAATGTAGATTAACAGTTTGAGCGCACCATTATAGAATATGTACCTAAGTAATAAATTACGTTAGTTTACATAGTAACTTTACTAAAAACACGATGACTTTCTTTCGCGCTCGGTACCACAAACTAAACATGTTTGTGGTACGTGGCCCGCGTCACTTTACCCCCCACGAGTTCCCCTCCGTTGCTATGCGAAAATACATTCGTCGCCCTACTGTAGGAAAAATTGTAATACTGCGGCCTGGGCGTTATAACACGCTCAGGGAATTCCTGAGTGCTGATAGACTTCCGTCTATCGGAATTTATACCAATTTTATATTAATATCACCATCTTGAGGAAAAGCTTCTAATGTCGATTTAAAACGCATATATACGGATTAACCTGATGAATTAACATGTTCTAAAATTGTGAAATGAGTTCAGTTTTAAATTCGAGAAATTATTGATTTCTTGTATTCGATTATTCGTCGTAGTCGAATACAAAATATATTTAAAGAAACTTAGGTTGGCCTTCAGGCAAAAGGGATCCTATCAAATGATAAACTTGACCTTGTATCTTAAAAGTAAGAATGAAAGGAGCATCTGATAATTGTTGAGCACCAAAGGATCATTTAAAACGCAATACTATAAGAGCTAATATTGTCTAAGAACTGTTTAGATTGCACATGTTCCTCTAAAACTTAAAAGTAGTGATTTCAAAGGTTCCGGCGTATCTTCAAACGAAAGCCGACTCCTTACTCCACTTTAAAGCATTACAAAAAGAACATACTACGTTAATATCGCCTATACAGAAGATGATCTGTAATCAATTGTGAGGTTATAAGCAAACCCACTTTTATATTATTTTGTCGGACCACACCACCGAATTTGTAGATTGATCTTCTATGTTTACCTCTAAGTCATTAAGACTACCTATGTCGAAATCTGTCTGCAATAAGACGGGCCTCTCGCTATTCGTCCGTTTAAAGAGACCAATAGTTTCAATTCTTAATCTTTCATTAAACAAACTTATTAATCGTTCTTGTCTCAAATAATGGTAATATTCGCGTCCCTACTCTAGTCATTGCTTATGCTCATGTTCATCTTCGAGAGATCGAATAATATTATGGTGCACCCTATTATTTGTCAAACGGTCTTCATATTGAGTAAAAGTTTCAGAATTCTCGAGATAAAATATGACGATCGTGATCAGCTGTGAGACGTAATTCCCTCTCAGTGAGGGTTTCGGTCTCACGGGATAGTACAATATGCCATTTGCGATCAGCTGTGAGACGTTATATATACCCTCAGTGAAGGTTTCGGTCTCACAGGATAGTACATGCCGTTCGCGGTCAGCTGTGAGCCGCAATTCTCGTTGTGAAGCGGTTTCAGGTTCGGCATAACACATGTTGTTTTCGGTCAATAGTAAGCCTCTTATCTCTAACGATCCTTGAGAACTCTTATTTCTCATTTTCTTAACTTTGCTCGAATTTCGATATATAAAGATTTTTTAGGTGGCACTGATGCGGGTGAATAAAAATTAAAACGGACTAAGAGTGTTATAATCTCAATCATCATCATCAATACATATAATAAAATTGTGGAAAAGTGATGTCTGTACAATTAAAATATGTAGAAAAAAATTAGCAGGTGTTATTATTATCGAGAAATCGAGAGAAACCATTTTTTTCTCTTAAAAGCTCCCCCCCCC
>CAJQZN010031232.1:4726-32217 GCA_907164685.1 Colias eurytheme | reverse complement strand
CCGGGCAGGCGCACCAATGGCAAGCCATGCTGGGCTCCCTCCTCGCGTACTAAGACCCCTGTAGAACCGCCATCCTGTTACAAATGACTCGAAATTTTGTGTCAGTATCTCCCGGTCTATAGGTAGGTACGTGATTTATGACTAGGAGTATGTACATAACATTAGGATAGGTAGCCATTTGCACAGCTATGCTATTATTCATGTTCTATTGTAATATTAAACGCTCTTAAGTAGCAATTACATTTTAAAATAGGGAATAAAACATTGTTTATGTTAAAAACATTACAACTACGACAGGAAGAATCTGACGTCTATCAAAGCAGCCAATAGATGTAACGTTTCGTTACACGGATTTTTTTAGCTTAGTAGAAACAAATTGTTTTATTTGATTAATAATTACAGGATTTAAAATCGCTATCAATCACATTCTTCCATATAAATACAATAAAATAAAAACAGTTTCTAAAGTGATTTGTTTTTTCCGCTTTTTGGTTTTATTTTCATTCTATCGATAAAAACGTTTCGTTCCAGTTATTTTTTATGTTGGCCATTGTTCTTGGTTTCTAGACAGCAGGGATGATATCAAAATAAAGCTTTTTAATTCGATTTCATGATTCCGGTTTCGTTTGTAAAACAACGAAGCTTCAAAATTCATAATATAATTTTATATTTTTACACGTTTTTTTTTATTACTATATACGTTACCGAGTCTTGGTGGGCCCACAAAAAATAGTCTCCTTTTATCCGTGTTTTTGAATGCCTGAAAAACTATTAAAATGCACAATATGTATTTCAAATTATTATATTGTACCTATTGCAATTTAAGCACATAATATAGCGCGAAATAGTTCGGAAGTGAGCAATTACAGTTTCCGGTAAAGATTGGATAATGTCAGTAATGTGAGGAAAATTGCTTTTCGCATTTCCTAGTGTTACGAGTACAGAGCAATAAATTAATCAAGGCAAGTACAAGACGGTTCATTAATTTATTTTACGTTTGTAACATGCATCTTACGTGCATCTTACCTAAAGTTACATTTGTGTTTATGACTACGATTAGAGAATAAGGTGATATAAGCTGGCCGCCTTCTTGGTACAGTGATTAACGCGTGAGTGTAGAAACCAGAGGTTCCGGGGTTGATACTCACTGGATCTGGTCTGGCAAGACACAGAAGTCTGGTGAAAATTGATATGCTACAGATGTAATATGCATCTGCTCCATATCCCATAAGGGAGAGGATTTATGTATGTTGGAATTATATGCAAAAATTAATAAATTATTATTGTTGAAATTATATGCAAAAATTAATAAATTATTATGAGTATAGTAACTCATTTGATCTTTTTTGTAAGTATAAAATAACCGCCACCCGTTAATATTTGTTCAGTCCTGTTTTAATTTGTGAACAGTACACAAGTATAATACAGTAAAATAAAAAGTGAAAAAGTGAAGTGTAGTATTATTTTATACCCTAACCTCCTACAGGTTATGGGCCCAGATTACGCGAGTGAAAATAATAGTGCAGTGTTTGTGCAGTGAATTGTTAAGTGTTGTTTAAGTTAAGTGCGTATACGTTAATATTTAAAATGGAGAACCAAAAAATGAAGCGAAACATTAAGCCGTTCGATGGCGAAAAATATAGTACGTGGAAATTTCGTATTCGTGCTTTATTGGCCGAAATGGACGTTCTTAAGGTGGTCGACGTGGATCCCATCATTCCGACAAATGAGTGGGAGAAAAGCAATAGGATTGCAAAAGGTATTATAGTGGAATATTTGGCGGATTCTTTTCTCGGTTTCGCTAAAGAAGATTCTTCAGCGAGGCAAATTTTCAAAAAATTAGACAACCTATACGAGAGAAAAAGTATGGCTACACAATTGGCTATACGAAAGAAGTTATTGGCGTTAAAACTACAAGGCGATGTACCTCTTATCAAGCATTTTACTACGTTTGATGATTTGATAACGGAGCTCTTAGCTGCAGGCGCTAAATTGGAAGAGACCGATAAAATAGCCCATTTATTTTTGACACTACCCTCATCTTATGATGGAATCGTCACTGCAATTGAGACGTTGACGGAAGACAATCTAACGTTAGCTTTTGTAAAAACGAGACTTTTAGACCACGAGGTGAAGCTGAAGAATGAATCTGGTGACACTAGTATGAAAGTCTTACAGGCTAAAGTTGAGATTCCGAAGAAAAGGAAGTTCAATCGTCATAAAATTAACTACGATAGTCATAAAAGAAAGAAGACATCACATTTCATAAAGTGTCATCATTGTGGGCGTAAAGGACACGTTAAAAATGACTGCTACTATTACAAAAGGAATAATCAGGCATTTAATCAGCATAAAGATTATACCGACAGACAAAAAACGCTACAAGTAGTGGACACAAATCAACCGTCAACTTCAAATTATGTTTCTGGGTTTGTTTTAATGATGGGAAATTATCGAAATGATCTTAGAGGTAACAAATTAACATTTATCTTGGACTCCGGAGCATCGGACCATATAACAAACAGGGAAGATTTGTTTATCAATTGTACTCTTTTAAATTCGCCTGTCAAAATTTCGATTGCTAAAACCGGTCAATTCATCTGTGCAAATAAAAAAGGAGCTTTGCAGGTAACCAGTGATACAGGCATACAGGGAATCTTGGAGAACGTGCTTTACTGTCCTGATGTGCCGTATAATCTCTTGTCCGTGTCGAAAATGCAACAAGCTGGTTACACCATCATTTTCAACCAGTGCGGTGCTCGTGTACTAGATAAGAGTGGTAATGTCATCATGCGAGGTATGTTGAATAATAATTTAATAACTGTTGATTTTATGACTTCGTTACACGAGAGTCACTCTGTTTCTAATATTTGCAATAATAATATTACCAAGTACAAATTATGGCACGAACGTTTGGGCCATATTAGTAAAAATAAATTTTTAGACCTGAAAAATAATAAAATGACAGATGATTTTAATGAAATTGAAACATTGTTGCCAATTAATGAATTTTGCGAAGCCTGTATAAAAGGTAAACAGAGTAGACTACCGTTTAACGACGTCAAGGATAAAAGTTACGTGAAGAGACCTTTATTTATTGTTCATTCGGACGTCTGTGGACCTATCACTCCTCCGACCGTAGATAATAAAAATTATTTTGTGCTTTTTGTTGATCAGTTCACGCATTACGCCGTGGTTTACTTGATAACGTATAAATCGGACGTATTTTCAGTATTTAGGGACTTTGTAGCTAAAAGTGAAAGTAAATTCAATACAAAATTAGTAAATTTATATTGTGATAATGGCCGTGAATACTTATCCACGGATATGAAAAATTACTGTGTTGAGAAGGGTATTACTTACCATTTAACTGTACCTAGGACCCCACAGTTAAACGGCGTCTCAGAAAGAATGGTTAGGACTGTTACTGAGAAAGCCCGCGCTATGATTAACGGCGCTAAATTAAATAAAGTATTTTGGGGTGAAGCGGTATTAACTGCTGTGTTTTTGATTAACTTGACTCCGACTAAAGCGGTGCAATGTCATAAGACACCGTTTGAGATGTGGCATGATAAAAAGCCCCGAATTAAATATTTAAAGGTGTTTGGATCGACTGTGTATGTTCACAATAAAGTTATGAAGTCAAAGTTTGACGACAAATCTTGGAAGGGTATTCTCGTGGGTTATGAACCAAACGGATATAAAGTTTGGAATCCTGAAATTAAAAGGTTTTGTGTTGTTAGAGACGTTATAGTTGACGAGGTCAACTTTATTAATAAAGTTGACCTCGTCACTTTAAAACTAGGCCTATAGATAATTTTGAAGAGAATGTTCGAAATTCTCATGACCAAACTGATAGTGACTTTATGTCGAAATCAGTGTCAAAGCCTAGAGTCTCTGCAAGTAATAAATCTGATGATAATGAGTGCCCTAGTAAAAAGAGTAAGAACCAAGATGTAAATGATTGTGAACAAACACATGTTGATCTGCAGTCTGTTAGTCCGAGTTCAAGTAATAATGAATTAAGGAGGAGTGCTAGGCTTAAAGGGCGTCCGCCTGTGTCATATAAAGAAATTGATGAATGTAATAATGATTACTTAATGTGTGCTCATTCCGTTTTGTATAATATACCCGCCTCTTTTAATGAAATTAAATTTCGGGATGATAAAGTTTATTGGGAACAAGCAATAAAAGATGAATTGAATTCATTAGATATTAATAATACATGGGTTTTAGTTCCTAAACCTGAAAATAGAAATATAGTTGATTGCAAGTGGGTTTTCACTCTGAAGACTGATGAGTTTGGAAAGCCTTTAAGATACAAAGCTCGCCTTGTTGCAAGAGGTTTTAGTCAGGAATATTTAACTGATTATAATGAGACATTTGCCCCCGTTGCAAGAATAGCTAGCTTCCGATTTATTGTTAGTTTTGCTAATCAGTTTAATTTGCTCATTCACCATATGGACGTTAAAACAGCTTTTCTTAACGGTGACTTAAAAGAAGAGATATATATGAAAATACCTGAAGGAGTACAATACAAAGATAATTATGTATGCAAATTAAATAAATCATTGTACGGGTTAAAACAGGCCGCTAGGTGTTGGTTCGAAAAATTCGAACAATGCCTTGTGGAAAAAGGTTTCCAAAACTCTTCTGTAGATAGGTGTATTTACATGTTAGACAAGGGCAGTGTGTATAAAAGTATTTATGTGCTATTGTATGTTGATGATTTAGTAATTGTATGCGCTGATATTAGTGTTATGAATAGTTTTAAAATGTACCTAATGAGCAAATTTAAAATGACCGATTTAAAAGAAATTAAATTATTTCTGGGCATTAAGATTGCAAGATCTAACGATGAAATATTATTAGATCAAAGTGCATATATTAAAACAATTTTACATAAGTTTCAAATGCACGAATGCAATCCCATAAATACTCCTATGGAAGTAAAACTTAATTATGATGCCTTAAACTCAGAAGAAAAGTATAATGCACCTTGTCGTAATGTTTTAGGCTGCTTAATGTACGTAATGTTATGTACTCGGCCAGATTTAAGCTTGTGTGTTAATATACTTAGCAGATATTCTAATAAAAATAATAAAGAGTTATGGCTGTGTTTAAAGAGAGTTCTCAGATATCTTAAGGGTACTAATAATTTAAAATTATGTTATAAACGGTCTGATTATGAAAATATTTTATGTGGATATGTTGACTCTGACTGGGGTGGAAGTGATACAAAGGACAGAAAAAGTACAACTGGCTATATATTTAAATTGTTTGATAATTGTACTATAACTTGGTGTACCAAGAAACAAATGTCGGTGGCAGCCTCTTCGACTGAGGCTGAGTATATGGCACTGTATGAAGCTGTAAGGGAAGCGTTATGGCTAAAATCATTAGCGGCTAGTGTTCATTTAAACATAGATAAACCCATTGTTATATATGAAGATAATAATGGTTGCATAAGTATTGCAAATAACCCCACCAGTCATAAGAGGTCAAAACATATAGACATAAAATATCATTTTTCAAGAGAAAAGGTTGAACAAAATGTAATAAAATTAAATTACATTCCCACAGGTTTGCAGCTAGCAGATGGACTCACAAAGCCATTACCTGTCGTGGCCTTTCAAGAAATGACATCCAAATTAGGATTAAAATGAATATGATTCATTTTAAATGATTCAATTAACTTATTGTGAAAATTATTAATTATGTTTGATTGATACATTTATGAATATTATATATTATATAGTCTGATTAGGTTTTTCTGGGTTTTTCCTAATCCTTGCAACAAATGTTGGACTATTATTATGTATTCCCAGTGTATACTTGTAAACTGTACTGTACTGTGGTAAATGTTAGAAATATGTAATGACGATTCGAAAGTGCTTCTAAAAGAAGTTTTATTGAACAAATAAATGTTTGAGTTTGATTTTGTAAACATTGATTTAATGATTAATTTTTGAGGGGGCGTGTTGGAATTATATGCAAAAATTAATAAATTATTATTGTTGAAATTATATGCAAAAATTAATAAATTATTATGAGTATAGTAACTCATTTGATCTTTTTTGTAAGTATAAAATAACCGCCACCCGTTAATATTTGTTCAGTCCTGTTTTAATTTGTGAACAGTACACAAGTATAATACAGTAAAATAAAAAGTGAAAAAGTGAAGTGTAGTATTATTTTATACCCTAACCTCCTACAATCTAAGATACCTACTTAGTTTAAGAGCTATGTATAATCTTATAATAGATAATAGATATCCCTAATTTTTTGATACCATTTGTACTAAAAGAGTCATGACACCATTTCAGATAGCGAAATAAGAAACTATTATCTAATTGTGTTTACCGTGCTTTTTTATAACCCAAAATTTAAATTAAAAAAAGAAACATTTTTAGCTCTAACTTGCAAATCCGAAAAAAGATAGCTAGGTTCACTTTCGCAAATTACATTACAGTATGGACAGTAATATCAATTACCTACAATTTAGCATCTGCCATGTAAATATTGTTGATAGTTATATAAGCCGCGAACAAGGACCACGTAATAATTAATTATGACTTTCTATTTTATCGGCTGCCCAAAATTATTGTTGAGGCACTTTCCATACATTTTACATTCAAAGAGCCGGGAGAAATTATAGGCTCACGCGTGTATATGCGCTCTGGAGCCCGACTTGAATAGAAATCATTATGAAAGTAAGGTCTATGGATTATAATTTATTTATCGTAACGATCGATGGGCATTTCAATGCAAAGGGCAAATATGTGGTATTTCGTAACTTTGTCATGGTGTGAATGGTAAACTTTAAAACCCTAAGAACGTGAAGATTCCGCCCAATACATAATTTCTAAAATAGCATGACTGACTGTGTGTGTAATTTTTCGGTATATTTAGAACAAATTATGTTTAATGTAATGAGGAAAAATATGTTTTTTTTTTTGTTTGTAATGTTTTCACACAAAAACTACTGGTACGATAACAAAAATTCTTTCACCATAATGCATCCTGAGTCACATATATAGGCTTTGTTTCTTCTATCCTGGGGACCAGGCAGAACTCGGACGATCGGCTAGTATAAAATAAATATACATAAACTTTATAAGAACAAGAAAGTGTGTTGAGCCATAAACAAGTTATTATTTAATCACACGCTGCTAGTTGTTACACTGCAATTATTGTAACATGTTATATACATATACACATTTATACAGGTTACAATTTACATATTTCTGTTTTCAGATTACAATTTTTCTTTTTCCTATTATTAAGAAAATTTAATAAACAATTTTCTTTTACATTAATTTGGTATTAATGTCATAAACAGCTTCTACTTACTTTTTAGTCTAAATATAAAGTATTTCAATATAAAACAGACTCAACTGTTTTACATAACATTAACGAACAATTTGGTAACACGCTACACCCTCATAGACGTATTCATTGGAGACCACTAGGCCAATCGATTCACTGAAAACGAATTTCCATATATTTTTCCCACCACCCTAGAAGCAAGCTCGTCGGTCTCGACTCACAGACATTCAGACGTTTCGGACCGCGGCCTGCGCGCGCGTTTGTGTGTACCATAGTGCTGTGACAGTGATGCGAGCGTGTATACTCAACTTTATTTTGTGATAGATATGTATGTGTGTAGTAGCCGTAGAAAAATGAGCGGTAAGTTGTGACTGAATATTATTTAATTTATTAAAATTATAATTTTATAAAAAATATTATACTGAATGCAAAAATAAATCATCTAATAATTGAAGTAAATTATTAAGTATCTATAACAAGTAAGAAAAAGTATAAGGGATTTTTTACAAGTAAGTGATCTAGGAGTGTACCTATTTTATTGATAGAGCAATAAGTATGGAAATAATAGCCGTTAGACATTACTAGTGCGTTTTATCTGTACCGCTCTATTTACAGAACCCAGTAAGTAAAGGTTGTGCCATATAGCAAAGTATAAAACGGCCTTTATACTATGCTTATAGACTATAGTCTGTGTTAATTGAATTTATAGATGCTTGTTAATGAACATATCGGATATTTGAAACCTATACGTACACGATATTAACGTAATCATATTTTTATTTTCATTTTCTAATAGGTAAATTATGCAAAAATAGGATAAAATAAAGAAACGCCTATTTAAAATATTTGTTGTAATAATTTTAAATAATTATTATCTACTATAATATCTAACTGCATTTTCGTAAAATAACAAGTCAAATACGAAGCTAATTTTAGATAAAGTTTTACGTCTCATTTAATTTTAAGGAAAACTAGCAGTCCGCCCCGGCTTCGCCCGTGGTACATATTTACGTTTTCTCTACGTAAGAACCATCCTCGTACTTCAAGGAATAAGTATAATAAAAAAAGAATTAACGAAATCGGTTCAGCCGTTCTCAAGTTATGCGCTTACCAACACATTTTGGGATTCGTTTTTATATTATAGATATTATGTGACAAGCTCACAGAAAATTTGTAACACTGAAAAATGTATACATTAGCAGAGTTGAAGATGAATTCAAGATAAATTTTCAAATCGTGATTTTTGTTACGATTTAGACGAGCTTACACAGGTTCTCACCGCTTGTACTAACTACCTATTTATCAACTATTTGTTACGTTTCCTATCACATGAAGTTCATACTAAACATAGCATCTTCTACCATGGGATCAATTTCCTCTTGACTCAGTCAAACCATCTGTTTGTAACGAGAACGAGTATGACCGGCTTACACTGTTTAAATCAGTTTCCATTTTAAATTATTCTACTTTTTGTGTATATAACGGTTGGGTTTACATTTTAGTATGAAACATATGTAGATTGTAGAATTCAATGAATCTATCATGCACTTGTTATGTTCATTCAATTAACATGTAACAGGAAAAGAATTAGGGTTCCTGCAGTTTTGGTAAATATGAAAAAACGTAGGTAGGTAAACTTTTAATTCCCCTATACGTAGCAACTAGCAACAGCTAATGTTTCAAAAAACGTTTTTTTTGTATTTTTAAATTTTGCAACCTAATTATCAAATTGACCAAATGATTGAATTGCACAAAATTATTTTACCTTCCCTTATGTTCTAAACTCATTCTTGTATTCAAAAGCTTTGTGTAATTGAAAGCTCTACTTACAAAAGGCACGCTTTTCAACCCGTTTGAATATTACAATACAATTTTAACTATTATCCAAATATTGTAGTTAAACAAATACAAGTTATTGTCGCTTAGGAATAATGTAAAAATAGAAAGCAAGACGTGATCAATTATTCAATTTCACTTCTTTGTTAGTTAGAACGATTTGCGGTAAATTAAATCCAGAACAATCTTTTTCATAACTCAGAAGCGTGATAAGGAATTTAGCTTGAATTTGTGGAAATTTCTTTTGTTTCGATTGTGTCAGTGATTTATATCATTTTAACTGAGTAGATATTTACTGGAGTATGCGTTAGTGGTGTGCTATAAACGTTTAAATCTTGTATAAATAAATGTAAAGTTTGAATTTTTTTTAATTAATATTGTATGTTATGTTTTAAGTACTTACTGCTTAATAAAATGAGATCAGTAGAACTTTATTTTTGTGTACAATAATTTGACGTAGTGCTTTATAAATTATTTTTTGATCTAGTTTCACTGAACTTTTTTACGTATTTCATATGAAGCTTCGATAGAGCTTTTTGTAAGTACATCATAAAGCTTTGTTACTTTTCTTTTTTGTGCTATGTCATAACGTCGATCACCTTTCTTGGGGTGAAAGAAGGAAAATATCTAAGGAAAATATATAACCAGTAGGTAATAAGCGCAAAAGTTAGCGTGTATTTAATTATATAGCTCACATACGGAACAAAATGATATTGATGTAATTTTTAAGGAAGCTGTTTATCTATACCGTGTCACTGATAATATAATACTTACTAGACCGTGTATTAGCAATATATCAAACTATCTATGAAATTTTTAATTTGTTACAAATGCTATCTTTAACATCGCGTCGCCTTAGAGTAATTTATCTTTTCCGTAAAAGTTTTACAAGAAATAAATATTTATTTATTTATTTATTTATATACTCTTTATTGCACACACAAAGTTTGACAAAATCAGGATATTATACTAAGCAATTGGCGGCTTTATTGCTTAACAGCAATTTCTTCCAAACAACCAAAAAATAAAAGCAGAAAGTTAATACAATTACAAAATTGGGAAGATAGTGTACACAGAAACAAAAAAGAAGACAACATATCTAAGCGTAATAGGTTAAAAGGAAAAAAAGATAACAATAATTAAAAAAAAAAAGCAAATAAATTGAGGCAAAGATAATAAAAACAAAACACACACACACACACACACACAATAATAAAGGTGAGTGCATTTAAAAGAAAAATAAAAGCAGATAAAAACAAAAACAAAACAAAGAAAAAAAAAATATTAATAACAGTGAAGATTAGCAGCTTTGCAAATAATGATCCTTTACCAATTTTTTAAAAGACTCCAGCGTTTGTGCTTTCCGAATACTAGTGGGTAAAGCATTCCAAAGTTGAACAGCTTTTACACTGAAAGAGGCGTTGTAAAATTTGGAAGAGTGAATTGGAATAGTTAGCATTAGGTTCTCATTAGATCGCAGGTTCAAACTCCTAGCAGATAAAAATTCAAAGTTATTTTTTAAGTAGCAAGGGATACGGGGATCAAATAGTATCGAGTACAGGAGCGAAAGGACATGGGCATTACGGCGATGGCGGATGGGTAACCATTTTAACTGCGACCGAAACGCTGTAACATGGTCATACTTCCTCAACCCAAAGACAAAACGTACAGCAAGGTTCTGCAAGCGCTCCATTTTATCGAGTTGCTCTTGGGTGAGGTTAGAAAAACACACGTCAGCATAATCCAGTATGGGCAGCATTAAGGACTGAGCCAGCATAATCTTGGTGGGAATAGGCAAAAAATTGCGCAACCTTCTCAGACTAGATGCAGTCCAAAATATTTTTTTGCTGATATTTTTTAGGTGGACAGTCCATGACAGAGTCTCATCTATATGTAAACCTAAGTTCTTAACAGATTTCATGTAAGGCACAACAGTGCCATCAATATGGATAGGTGGTAAGGTAGTCCAGTTGATTCTGGCCACCAGACTCTGACTACCAATAATGATGGCTTGTGATTTTAATGGATTAAGCTTGAGACCGTAGCGTCCACTCCAATCAGATACCTTACTAAGATTATCATTGATATCATTAATTGCAATATTAATATCAATTAAAGGCGACTGTGTATATATTTGAAGGTCATCTGCGTAAAGATGATACAGGGAAGTTAGATGGGGAGTTAAAAAGTTAATAAATATAGCAAACAAAATTGGAGAGAGCACGCCTCCATGTGGGACGCCAGCGGATATATTGCGCCATGTCGAAAAAGAATTGTCAACAAGAACACGTTGCTGACGATCAGCCAAGTAGCTCTGAAACCATCCAAGAACATCGGGAGATAAGTTTATTGACCGAAGCATGCCTAATAGTAAGTCAAAATCCACAGTATTGAAGGCATTACTAAAGTCTAAGAGCACAAGAACTGTGAGCAACTTGTGGTCCATACCCCAGCGTATATCGTCTGTTATTTTAAGAAGGGCAGTAGTCGTACTATGACCGGGGCGGAAACCAGACTGAAAAGGATTTAAGAGGGAATTTTTATTTAGGAAGGAACTTAGCTGTTGTTGGATGAGGCGCTCTAGGATTTTGGACAGAAAGGGTAGGATAGAAATAGGCCGATAGTCCGATAAGGATTTAGGAGTATTAATTTTAGGAATAGGGATAACATTAGCCTTCTTCCACATTTGAGGAAAAACACTAGATGAGATAGAGGAGTTAAAGATATGAGTTATGGCAGGAGTGACGATGTCAAGGATAGGAACGATCATATTACGACTAATGCCATCCACACCAACAGAGTTTGAGGTAATGGACAATATTGCTTTCTCAACTTCACTATTAGATAAAGAACGAAAATGAAATGATGGGAAATTAGAAGAGGGTAAAGAAGATAAATAGTTTAAGGTTTTACATTTAATATTTTTATCCAAAGAGGAGGCTGGGGTAAAGTGCTGATTTAATGAGTCTAATGAAATGTCCTTAGATAAGTGACAGCTACTATCCTTACCCACCCCCAATGTTTTCAGAAACTTCCAGAGCCTGGCAGGATCACCATTTGCGACAGAGGTGTGTATGTGACGTCTCTGTGCATCTCTACAAGCTGTATTACATTTATTACGGATAATTTTATATTTATCTCGATTGCTATCTGATGGATTGATCTTATAACGAGCTTTGGACGTATTCTTTTTATGGAGAAGAGCTTTTAATTCGTCAGTGAGCCAGGGAGCAGGAAGGTGTTTAATTTTAACAGGTCTTATAGGAGCGTGAACGTCATACAGATTGACTATACAATTATTAAATATTGCAATTTTATCTTCAACAGATTCAGCCTTCAATAATACATCCCAGTCGATTTTTGAAGCATCATTGCGGAGACACTCTATATCCATTCCACCAAAACTACGCTGCATCAGAATTTTGTGCTTTAATTTAGGAAGACGGAGTCGAAAGGATAGGTAAAGAAGGTCATGGTTCGAAAAAGCATCCGCAGCACATTGGCCATGCTTAAAAACATAAGTAGGGGAAGAGGTAAGGATGAGGTCAAGTAAGGAAGGTATACAATTTGGGATGGTATGCGTAGCATTAAGAGGGAGAAGGTGGAGGTTGCACGCATCAACCAAAGTTTGTAGTCTTTTGGACCGAGAATCGTTTTTGAGCATGCAAGTATTGAAATCCCCCATACAGATTATATGCTTGTAAATAGAAGATACATTTTCTAGGATAGTTTCTAAAGACGAGAAATAATTTACATTGAGAGAAGGACTGTAGAATACTCCGAGTAGTAGTTTGGTTGAGTTGATGCATATTTCTATAATGAGGTGCTCAGCGGCATCCGCAGGCGGGGGTTGGGCCGAGACGCTAACAATAGAGAAGGGAATACAGTTAGAAAGATATATGGCGACACCTCCCCCACCACGGCCCACTCTATCATTGCGGATTAAAATATAACCAGGTAAGGAATATGAGGATGATGATAGGCAGGGTTTTAGCCACGATTCCGAAACAAGAATTGCACTAATAACTTTTGAGTCAAAAGATGAAAGGAGGTCAGGGTAATGTGCTGGGATACTTTGAGCATTAATATGCACAATATTTAAGTTTTTAAGACAATCATGGAAATTAGAATACAAGATTTTTTCAAGGGAGGGAAAGGAAGTGCTACAAAAACTATTTTCATTGCTACTACTGCTAGAAGATGCCGAATAAAAGATATCACTATTTGCACTGCAGTTAGACATACAAAAGTAACTATTTACAGTTACTAAATAATAAGTAAATAGTTTTTAACTAGTATGTATTTTTATATTCAGAATTACCACATCGCTCTACTTGTCCAAATGCTAACAGAATTTACTACACTAGTTAGGAAAATATATATCTTTTTACTAAGTACTTAATCAAAATAGTATCAGCACAGTTACAAATTGCTCGATAATAAATCTGTAGTGATTGCATCAAGTGACACATTTTTCACTCCATTTCGGGCTCATTACTATTTACTTTCGCCCAAGAAAAGCGTCTGCTGAAATTGGTCATGTTTTGTAACACAATTAGTGTGCGTTATAGTTATGGTTATAGTGCTACCGTTGTTTTATGGGCCCTTACATGTCTTGTTGCATAATTCAAATGTGAGTATTGTTCTACAAACTTTCGTTTATGGGCGATATAAGTGCCATTTATAATATAACACGCTTTATATGATGTAGTAAAATGATATCACTACGTTTATCTAATTGCGTAATAATATGATATGAAAAATTAAATTGATACATAAAGATTATTTTTTTATGTTAATTAAGTAGAACTTGAGTTTGATACTACTGCGATAAATAGATTACGTTCTTAGAAAATGTAGAGATAAGTTATTGTGTTGCAGACTTTTTATATTAATTTTAGGTCACTGAATAAATTATAAGGAAATCTTGACTTCTAGATTATAAGCAAAGGTACCTTCATTAAGCTTCTTTTCATCAAGTTTATTACATATAAATTTTAGTGACCCTTTTTCTTCAAAAATAATTTTAACTTTTTCTAAATACAATTCAAAAAGCAATTTTGCATTGTGCCTAATTTTACCAATATCCACTTTAAACTTATACATCATTCTCTAGTAATTTATTCTTATTCAACTAATAGTATGATGCTTTCGTATGAATCAGCGTATCTATTGTACTACACAGATATCCGGGTTTGGCTGTACATTAAGGTCATTATGCACAATAATCTAGGCTCTTTCAAGTTTTCAACATGTACAATATAATTTTACAAATGTAGAAAATGTATTTTAATGATCTAAAAGCCTGTAATTTTAAAGAATACGTATATAAGTACATATTTATTTCTGAATTAAATTTTCGTTAAGAATTCTTTATACCTCATGAGGATAAACCAATACGTACCGTGAGTAACAATACAGCCAATTGCATTCAAATTATAACTCAAAGTAGACATATTAACGGAGAATTTAAAGAGATTACATAATAAGTGATAGTTCAATAGAAGTTTAAGAATAAATCAAATATATTTCCTTGTATAATAATTCTTATTTAAAAAATTATGAATCTATACATAGATTTATAATTTTTTAATTGATTGCCAACTAAACCGGGTAGTAAATCATATAAAATAAACAAATAAAAAGAAATAGTGATAATGATACCCCTGTTAATGATAACATTGCATTCAACTCATTAGTACCTATATACAAAAATAAAATGCAAAAAACACCTTGACCTCACAAATCACGGAATCAAGTTCATGAGGTAACGTAAATAAAGTCGAGAGCCAAGCCAGCCAAGATCATTGACCGCATGCATAGGAATATTTCACTAATATTGGACTGAAATCCGAAAGTGAATCGTCATGGCGCAGGCGGGTCACGTACCCAAGGAAAGTGACCACGAAGGTCACGGGCGGTGAATCGTAATGAAGCCTTACTCTTTTTGAATAGTGATTAGTGTCATTACACGCAGTTTGGGTTTGTGTCTTTAACTGTTGTACCGGTGTTTTCTATCGTTGTGGGGCTAATTAAGCTGTCGATTATTGGATGTAATGAGTATGAAACTAGTTGAACCGAAAGTTTTTCAAATTCATGTTACAAAATACTATGTTATATGTTCTAAAGTTCTACAGTTAATTTAATCGCTTTTATAAATTCTAAATTAAATCTTCTAAATTTAGGTGGATGAAGGCGTAGAATAAAAGCATACGATCTGCTTGAGTATTACTTGTTACGTACTCCAAATTTATATAAATTATAATATCATAGGTACCTAACACACACTAAAATACATATGATTGGCGACATTATCCTCATACTCTCACAGTCATTACGTTTTTACAAGTTTAATTTTATACTATACTATTCCGACATGTACAGGCAGTCATTACATAATATTACCATGTACATTGATCAAACTTTTACTGACAACAAAACATCTATTTCTGAATTCCCACATGAAGAATGGACGTCAACAAAAGTGACAGTTTATTGCCATGGCAATGACATCAATCGATTTGCGGCGTGTGAATTTTGTTTTTGAGCTCCGGTTCCGCAAGAAATCGGGGAAGTGAGTGTGGGATCCTTTATTTGATTTGCATGTAGGCTTGTTTATGTTAAATTTATTAGACAGCTATTTCAAAAAAGTTGTCATCTCAGGTTGTTGTCACTCATTAAACTTTTACTGAATAAAGCTTTTTATATTTTAACCACTGATCGACATAATATTATGTCGTTTCGTATTATAAAAATGGATGAAATGATTGATAATTTTTAGGTAATGTATAAATGCTAGTATAATATATTGAACCAACCAACTATAAAGTTTATGTTTTATAATAAAACGTATCTCTATGTAACGAGCCCGGAAAACAACCATAACTTAGTTTTATGAAAGCGTTAATAAAATATAACCACATATTCATTAAAATCTTTAAGAAATGTCGTGTATGTTACATAAGATTTGAATTAGTATAATATTGGAACAATTGTTGTATTGCATAAAATACATTGCATGATTGGAATTGCCAGCTAAGTGCTACAGTTAATCGTATAAATAACTATGTCAGTGGGTGACCCACGCCATGTTTTTCATACTTTGTATATTTTGTTTTTCATGTTTATTATACCTATTATTACATCTTCTACCCCTTTGAAATAAATGTAGTTTTATCTGAAGACCAAAAATTCACCTACATAATATAAAAGATTAATAATTGGCTTATACAGATATAGGTCTACTCTACTACTACTGCCAAAACATAACATGCTTCTCTCTTTCTCTAGAGTCTAGAGACTATGGTATTGTTTGATAGCGTCAACAGCATGTCCTACAAAAGAGTTCAACGCGCTACAGAAGATATTACGTAGTTACAACTTCTCTGTACATAGAAATAGAGAGAACATCTAAACTTACCTCGTCGACTTAAGTTCCTATAATTATATGACTTATTTTCAAATTAAGGAAGCGCTAAAGTTGGGATTACGAAACTTTTTGATATTAAGATAGATGAAATCTTGACTTGGATCATAAGGTTTTTATGTTAAAAAAAATTATATGACGTATTATAATGATGTGTCCATCTATATAATATTATAAACAAATATGTATGTATAATTAATATTACTAATTCACTTTTTACCTACATTTTCTCTCAAAGAAAGCTAAATAAAAAATAAATGTTATTCAAATTTTCGGTTTCTCTTTTATTATAATTACCATTATTTTAAACCTTTCTTAAACTTTTATTTCAACTCTTGACACATACACAAACTTAAACTTGTAATTTTCAGGAACAATTAAGGTAAAATTATATCAAGGATTTCATTTTGAATTTTCCATGTAATCGTTAATTTCATTCTTTCATCAAATGGATCTATTCATTACACATGCGTATGCTGCGGATAATAAATACACATCATTGAATTAAAATAATATAATTAATAATAATCGTTATTTAATTTCTATTATTAGCATGCGTTACATTTAAGAACCGTACCAAATAATCGCAAATCACAAGATAATGACAGCAATGATTAGATGGAACAACGCACGTGCACTGGCCATTCGTGAGATGTAAATAGGAAAATCACTTTTATTTTCAAGCCATTACAGTGCACTGTTGTTTGTGGGCCGTGCTCTCTCGTGTGATGAAGGCATAAAAATGTATTTTCTCGTAGCAAATAGCTGGAGTGAAACGTTCCACGCTCTGGGGAACATCGCGAGCGAGTGGGAACTCATATGGCACAAGTCAACGTGTGTGAAATTAAATTTTAAGGCGCACTGTCGCTAAGATCGTTTGTTACACTGAGTCGAAAATAAAAACCGATTTACTTGCTTATATTATATAGAGCAAAAACAAATCACGCTCTAGTAGTGAAAAGTTCGCTATTATAGAATTACAGTCGAACTCCTGAGTCGGTCCAAATTTGAGGTATTTCTTATTTTAAAACTGACAGAAGGTCATTGTTATAAAGCCTTACAATTACTAAAAACCTGTGAAGAATTAAATATACACATCGTCTAAGATCACTTCTAAGTGATAAGGCCGCCTAATAAACTATACTTTTCTTGTTTTGTTTTGTATAAATTAGCAATAAGTTTCCCATGTATAGTTTTATTAAAGAGTAATAAATAAAATAAAATAAATACATCTATTCTACATATACAATTATTCGCCAAGGAATGAATTTTTGATTTTTGTTTGTGAATGACTGAAAATCACCAATCTGGAGTTTGGAAAACTCTCCACTCAATTTTTCAATTAAAATTGTTTATTTTTCAATTCAATATGTAAATGCATCCAATTTTGAATGAACACTTAATCTCGCACGAAAGCGTCTTGTTACCTGTCTTTAAGTAAAAGATGCATATAATCTCTAGCAAATTAATCGTGTAATTACATTTTCTATTTTCCAATATTACGTGATCAGTGTTGCACGTAACACAAGAAGTCAATATCCTTGGACGAGAAGTAGACGAAGGTAATTTGCTTAGATGAAATTGCTTAGTATAAAAAGAAAATTAAATATACCTACTTCCCTGTACTGCATAAATTGCCTTAGAATAAATTTGTAAGGAAATTAATTGCTGTATACTAACCACATAACTAATGTCATGTTAACTTACTGTAAATTACATTTTGTACAAATAAATCTATACTAATAATATTATAAAGCTGAAAAGTTTGTTTGTTTGCTTCTTTGAACGCGCTAATCTCAAGGTCCGATTTGAAATATTCTTTCGATGTTAGACAGCCCATTTATCGAGGAAGGCCTAGGCTATATTATATCATCAAGCTAAGACCAGTAGGAGCGGACTGCGGAGCCAGGTGGGTGAAACAGCGGAGCGCAGCTAGTTACTAAAAGTCATTTATTTGCAAAATAGATCCTGTGAACTATGTTACTAAATTAATGATGATGCATACTATATATTGTGATAATTATGATCTTTACTGGCACACATTTATAGCATTATGTAGATAAAATATTTTATACAGTGAGTCACTTACGCATACAAACTTTCAGTTAGATAGGTAGAGACGGGTGATGACTATAGTGTCACGGTGCATACACAAGGCGGGCGTACTATATTGCAATAAAAATATAACATTTTATGTTATAATTCTCGAAAGTTTTATGAAGACGAATAAAATGTTATCAATTCATAGGTTTTATATTCATTTTTTTACAAGTGTAATGTTATAATTATATATCTAAAATTTTAAACACACCTAGTTAAAAAATATATATGAAAAATTTTGAATTATAAACTTAGAATGTAGTTCCTCGTATCCTAGTGTTTAGCACATATCTTATTTCTTAACTGTTAGTTTGTATGGAAAATGAATATAAATTGAACGAAAGTAAAAGTGTCTAATCAAAAACATGCGTCATCCAAAACAACTTCCACTATGAAGTTTAATGCAATAGCCTCCTATGAATACGTTAAAATTCTCACACGTAGGTACTATGTCAATACAACATGGCTTTCCGAATCATTGTCCATTCAAAGCAGGTCCCATGGTTATGGTGTAATATCCCCATAACGCAATGAGAACCACGTACAGAAAAAATAGAAAGTAATTGTATATAATTTGTTTGGATACTTTTCCTGCTTTTATAATGATGGATAAGGACTATAGCCGCTACATTTTACATTTTTTATTTACTTATATAGTCAACAACATAAATATTGCTTCTATTTCATAAACCGCCTTGTCATCTCATCTCAAATTATGTCGACAACGGGGTTGTTGATAACCTACACTGTAAATTAGTACAAGTAGATATAATGAACTGAAGTGTTGATCATGATCGAGTACGAAGTTATATTTAAAATTATTATTAGTCTAACTTTCGCATGATCTGTAACATACGTTTTTTGTTTACTTCATCTTGTTTCAAATCTATTATTTTCAAAGAAAGAAACACGTATACATATTCAGAGACTCAACAATTAACACAAACACGCGAAATAAATAAAATTAATTAAAAAAATGTCAAATCATACATGAGTTATTTTACTAGATTAATTACAATGGCATTCCGATTCTATTTGTAGTAGGTACCAATTCGTGCAGGTATGAAAAGTATAACAAAAATTTGTGGGAACTAGCGGACAGCGGTCACGGTCATGTAAACCGTTCCGCTCTAAATATACACCGTTTAAGCTTCCAATATATCATGTCTTCCGCTACTCTTTCTGTAGAACGTAAATAAGTAAATATGTATGTATAAAAACGAGTTCAGTTTCGCAAATCGTATGTAACAGATATGATCTTTCGAAATCGGAAGGTGTAGTGCCGCATTGATTCGCTATTGTTTGAAATTGCTAATGCAATCAATAAAGCACCCGTACTTTTTATATGATATGAACATTTGCACTTCACTATAAAAACTTATATTTTCCTTATAATTACCTATAGTACATATAGAATAATGTACTACGAATACCAATCCATCTTTTGAGATTGTTGATCGGGAAAATAATTTTCTTTTGAGAATACCTGCTTGTATTTTTTTGTCTTAAAATTCATACAAAATATTCAAAGAAGAAAGAATATAACAGAGTACATATGAATGACCTATTATATACTATGTATGAAATTAAATATAACATACTACATATTTCAGACCTACATAGTCCGTCAGTACCTGTATAGTCGAGTCTAGAGATGGTGCCAAGGATGGTGCACTTCACAACAAAATAATAGACAAATATAATAAAAACTACATTTAACCCCGTTTAGTCAATATAATATAGAGTCGTTAAATTAAAAATGCATATATCTTACACGTAAATAGAAAAGAAAATATAACAAGGAATGTCAAATAGAATGAAAGTTATTAACAAGCGAAGAAAAGCGATTTATCCGTAAACTAATAAAATATTTTCGCTTTTTTTTCGCCATTTGGTGAGCACTCATTAGCAAATTTTCACCGGCTTGTTTTAGGTAAATGGCGCCTTTGATCATTAACTTTCTGTATTTTTAACCGACTTCAAATAAGAAGGAAGGTTCTATGGTATATTATTTTTTAATGATAATTTGCACTTCAAAAGGATTCCCTGTAATAAATAAACGTTATAAGAGGAATTTTAGTTTAATGTAAATGTGTCTATTTACCAGATTTTCCACGCATAACCAGCTTTAAATATTGTTTTTATACTACAATACAAGATGGCCTAAATCTCACGACATATTGAGTAATATTATCGCTGCTCTACTTTTTTAATAGTGTTTACTAGAACACTTATGAACAATCGATATTTCTGACTTTCCGATATTGTTGATTGTATAATTCTTTCGACTGAATAACTGTTTACTATGCGGAAGACTATAAAACTATTTTACATCATTATGATTGCGTTAGAACACAGTTAGAACCTACACGATTGTAGGTTTTCAAAATTAGCATAGAGTTGGAACTCGCCTTATAACCAAATTCCGAATATGGTGCTATAATAGGAGAATGTCTTATTGAAAAGAATTACTATCATATAACATCTAATAAACACCCTCTTTTTCATATTTATTTGTTATTTTAGATATATTTTATTAAATAAATACTTTCCTCATATCATTCACCTTCGAGCAAAGATAATTGTCATGTGTTAACTTATTTTCATGTGTTTGCAGAGTTGCGGCTATTGGTGTCGCTCTTGCTGGTGCAATGCTTCATCTTGTGTGCAGACTGCATCAAACACCATCGTCGGTCCATGGGACCCCATTCGGTAAGTTTTTAGCTATGTAATTGTAAAAATTGGTTCTCAAAGCAAATGTACATTTTTGTAAGAATAAAATGATCAGTTTGTGTCTTTGAACACTTTAAAAATCTTTCGTTTTTAAACATTATAAATTCAAACACATCATACGTCTATCATACGGCTATGAACTCAACTTCGCCTGTGTATCTGAGACTGTAACATATTTTGACCTTCATCGTGATATATTTTGAGGAAAAGTAAAGTTAAGCTTTTTAAAATCTAATTTCACTGGGTAGTAGCAGCACAAGCAGTATGACACAAATTTAAGAAGATACCGTATTGAAAGTTGTTAAGGCAAACACAATGATTGACATTTTTGGTTCATGCTAGTTAACTAACGTTTATTTCTTAATTCATTTAAAATTATACAGCAAATAGTGAGAATAAGCCGTTAAAAATCTAATTTATTATTTATTCTTTTCAGAATTTACCAGTGTCGAAAAGTGGATGGAGACCCGTAGTAGGATCCGAGGGGCTCCTTTACGGTTCCTTTGGAACTGCCCCGCTTCATGCTCCTTATAAATCGCCTGTCCCTATTCATGACTACTATTCTTCAACTGGTCGCCCGTTAGCCCAGCGAGATGTCGCTAAACTGACATCCATCGCCCAATCGTACAGACCAACAACCTTACGAACCGTACCAGTTTCACAAGGAAACCCAGCCGGCAATCAGCCTATAAATTCATATCTCAATCCTTATGCCTTACCCAATAATGGATTTACCCAATACAAGTTCGTTCAAAATTATCCTGGCGACAACGTGTTCATCAGAAACCCTCAAAATCAGTTTCTATCACGTCCCGTGTATCAACAAAAGTTCCCCACAAAACAGAAGCAGCAGCAACAACAACAGCAGCAGCAATACCACAATAACATTTTACAATCACTGACAAGCATTCAGCCAATTCATTTTGGCTATTATTCCACACCTACACCAGTGAATATCCTTGGAAATCCTATTCAAATATACGCGAGACCAGATTCAAAGCGACCACAGGCGAGCGGTACTGAAATTTACAAACAAGAACTTTACAAACTTCCAAACAATGCGCAGCAAGTTAATCAACAAACAAATCAACAAGGGAATCAGCAAGCGAATCAACAATCTAATCAACAAGTAAAAACAGCTCAACAACAAGCGGTCGCAGCTACTAATCTCCAGTCAGCCAATCCCTACTTTCAATATTCTTTACAAGATTTGGCCCAGATACAACAACTGCCTCATAGCCTTTTAAGTATGTATATGTTCACATAATATACTATCTAATATCAAAAGTTATTTACACTTTCTTTTAACTCTCAATCTTAAAAAAATATGTGTTAATGCAATTTCAAAGTTTTTTTCATATTTTCAGGTTCATTTGGATCGTTCGGCATTCAATCTGTCAAAAACAGAGATCCAGGATATTCAACAACGAAGGGTACTTATCAGCAACCACAACCGACCAAGCAGACACTGTTCCAATCATTGAATTTCCAAAATGGTGTGAAGTCTACACCTGCTGTATTCGCAACCTCAACTCCAAACACACAGGCTGTACAAAATCAATTTAGTTTCGGTACAACATTCAACGATCTAGCCAATGTACCAACACCTCGCACTAAACCAGCACATCCCACTAAAATAGATCCCAACGCAGGCAAGAAAACGGGTGGATTTAAACCAAGTCCTCAAGATCCATTTATTAAAACCAACCAACAAGGAGAACAAAACAGAATAACTACGTATAATCCTCAAATTTCGCATGTAACATCAGCGCCAAATCAGTACTATGATTATAATTTCGATTTACAAAAAACACAACAACAAAATTATAATCAGGATAGTCTGAACTATAACAGTAATAATCAACAATTATATGACAATGTAGGTCTAAATCAACAAGTATCTCAGCAGTACATAAATGCACCGAGCGCATCAAACGCAGATAGTACTCTTAATGGTGTGTCGTACCAACCAACTTACGAAGTCACTGATAAAGAGGCAGATGATGTCACGCACGCGTCTACAGGTGGCTGGTTACAAGATCCATATGAAACAAATGAGAAATTAACCGAGGATAGTACGTTAAAATCAGACTATTCAAATGCACTATTTGCTACTCCAACTACTACGCTTAACGAATCTCCCGATGAATATGCTATTGTAACCGAAGCAGATATAGGATTTGAAAATGGATTTAATTATAATAGCCAAATAGAAAGTCAAAGTAGGCGACCATTGGGCGATGATTTTGAACCGATTGGACAACAGAAACTAAAAGATTATTACTACAAAGTATCAACACCATCAAGCAGACGTACTAAGAAACCGGCCAAAATCGTACAGGAAGTTACAACACAAGCAACAGTGTCAAGTGAAGTACCAGTAGAGGCCCTTCCAACACTGCCTCCTGATCAACATTTCAAACGACCTAGTGCCCCTGAAACAACGGAAAAGGAAAGAACTCGTAAAAGAAACAAGATAAGGAGACGCCGTCCAATAGGTCATAAACATAGGGACGAATCAAACACACCAAAATCTACAACTACCACATCCGATGTGCCTCAAACAACAGAAGAAACTCATACAGTTAGACCAAGGATACGGCCATTAAAGTCCAGAACAGAATCACCACTTACAACACTTAGTGTTACTACCGAATTAACTACAAGTGCCTTGCCAACAATTTCTCCTACATCACCAACAGTTACAGCTATGAAAAAAAAAGTAAACCATCAAAGGTTTCTCACTACTAACGCGGCAAGACAAGAAACAACAACGCAAATAATAAGCGAGGAAAGTAAAGAATCACCCATTATGAAAATAGCCACACGTCCCCAAAATACAAGAAATTCTTACGATTATAGAAATAGTGAAGTTCCTGATTATAGCCATAAGCAAGACGAAAAGGATACGCCAACCAGCGATATATCAGTCAGCTTAACAGATACATATAAAAATTCAGCCGATATTCTCAAAGATTTTTCATTTCACAGAGACGTAAGACCCGTTGAAATCAAAGAAGTAACAACTGAAGCCATTCGTGAAAGTGCTGAAATAGAAACAACAACAACTCCCAAGATAGAGACATCTAAAAACATAGGAAAAATACAGCGACCCAAATTAAAGAATAAATATGACAGACCGAAATTTAGCATTAAAGATTATAGAAATAGACTAAGTTCGACAACGAGTAGCACTGAAAAACCCACAGAAAATACGCCCAGGCCGAGACCACATAGAAAGAATCCCTATACAGAAATTAATTCTGATGTCGAAACAACGACAGAAAGGAAGCGATTTACACCAAAAGAACCAAGACATAAACTTAACAGAACAGACAACAATGAGCAAGAAATACACTCACGTACACATATCAGACAAAGGCAGACAACGCCAGATACAACAGAAAGTACAACACAGAAAATATCTGCAAGAATACGCAACGGTCAACGAAGACCTAAGCCCACAGAAGAAACTATTGAAACTTCCAGCACAACAGTCGGCAAGAGGCCTTTGAGGAAAAAAATCAAAGACTCTGAAACCGGAGAATCAGTTCAAGACGTGTCTATCAGTGAAACAGCATATAACTCTGATCACAAAAACGATTTCACATCAGAGAGAACGAGGTCTGAGAGTGCTATAATGAAAATAGCAGATAAAAAACATCAGGACCACATAGAGCGTCTATTCGAGCATTCTAAACGGGTTTCAGATTTGACTCTTGCCGCGAGCAAGGACTACAACACACCTGGTATGTTTAAGACAGTTTCATCGAACAGCAGGCGAATACCGAACTATTTTACGATAGCAACAGACGATCCAATACTTCCAATAGAAGCATTTTTCCCGCAGCTTAACCAAAAGAAGGAATCTCAACTCTCCTAGTTAGTTTTACCAAAGCAAATCTCTTTGTCTGCCAAAGCGTCATTTTCTATTATCTAGTTTAAGGTAGAATTATTTATTAACATTTTCTCCATTAACCACGGCAACGGACCACGGATTAGAGTCAATTTAAGTTTTTCTCTTTTCTTCAAAGGGCATTTATTGGGTTTCAATTTTAGGTACTACATAATTTCTTAAATTATTCTTACATAGATTTAAGCTTAAAAAATACTGTTTTATATAAATTAAGCAGTTGCCGTGAAAGTTATGACGCCTAAAGCGGTTGTATACAACCCACCTGCATTTTATCTTAACTGTCCTTGGTGCTCATTAAATATTAGTTAATCTTAGTGATACGAAGGAAGTATTATGTGTGTGTGTATCAGTGTGTCTCAATATTTATATCGATAGGTTATTGTAAATAAAAAAACTCTTATTTAATGAATTCTTTTATTTTCCTATATAAAATTATAAGTAACAAAATTTACGCAGCGTGCGCTTGTTCAGATTCTATCTTGGACATTTTCTGTATGCATTTTAAAGCCGCTTGATGTATTGTTTTGTCTAGAGAATCTGAAATTAAAAGAATAGGTCAAATCTACACTAATATTATAAAGAGGAAAACTTTGTTTGATTGTAATGAATAGGCTCATAAACTACTGGACAGATTTTGATGAAATTTGGCACAATCTTTAGACCCTGAGAAAGAACATAGGCTACTTTTTTTTGCAAAATATGTACCACGGGCGGAGCCGGGGCGGACCGCTAGTTAACTATATTTAAATATGTCAAATTTAAATTTCACATGAAGAAAAGATAAAGTTAAAATTAAACTAGAACAAGGCTATGAAGTTCTTGTTAATGCAAAGTTATAAACCTAGTTAACACAGTAGATGAGACATATATATTTATAATGCTGTAAATTCAGAAATTTTCCGCTAAATAATAAAAATATAAATCCTAATTTAAAAAGATAAAATAATAAGTTACAAAGACTCACATATTTTATGTTGTCCTTTAACCGGGAATCGAAGCCGCAAACTTATCGGGTTGGAGCAGATGAACATATAGGGACTGTCGCCTTCACCGTCCGGATAACTGCAATGTTTGATATTAAATCATTAAAAATGTCTATTGTTTTATTATTCACGGAATATTTTGTTCAGTAAGTATGTAAAACCGACAAATTCATAATGCACGAACTTTACTATCATTCAATAAAATCTCGTTAAAATAGATGCAGCCGCTCCCCGGATAAGTAAAAACACAGATATAAATTAGGAAATTATATACATTATAAAAATACATATAACAATAAACGCTTAAGTATTTACTCAATCACAAAAAAGAATAACCCGAGCGGAGCCGGGGCGAACAGCTAGTTAATATTAACAATTTAATTTATAGATACTCACATTTTCTCATATTCTTCTTGCGGTAGGCAGTCATCAACATTGACGCATCCCAGCAAACAGCCAGTGGGATAGAAAGATGGAAACTTGAATTGCTTTTCTGAAAAAATATGCAATAATTTAATAAAAATAATAAAAAATATAGCTTGCAAAGATAATAGTAGGTAATACAGTTTCCTGAAATTACATGTATTTGAATGATAATATCTCTTTCCAAACCAAGCGACATTATAGACACATTGTATAAATAAAAAGACTGCATTGCATTAAAATATCGTAACAAGCTGTCTAATAGCTTTGTAGCGATCTCTCTTCATGTGGATAAATCATAAAATTGCATCCTGTATCAATCTACACTAATATTATAACGAGGAAAACTTTGTTTGTTTGATTGTAATGAATAGGCTCATAAACTACTGGACCGATTTTAAATATTCTTTCACCATTCGAAAGCTTCATTATCCACGAGTAATATAGGCTATAATATATCATCATCATGTATTCTCTCAACTTATCCGGATAGAGCACCTGTATTCTCTCAACTTATCCGGATAGAGCACCTGTATTCTCTCAACACACCCGGATAGAGCACGTGTATTCTCTCCACACACCCGGATAGAGCACCTGTATTCTCTCAATTCATCCGGATAGAGCACCTGTATTCCCTCAACTTATCCGGATAGAGCACCTGCCCCCCTATGCAAGTGGCTTTCTGTTAGCGTAGCGTTCAATAGAATTGACTACGAATGTATGAGATTGACGTAAGCTGTAGATA
>CAJQZN010031230.1:487-14268 GCA_907164685.1 Colias eurytheme | reverse complement strand
TATTACATCACTAAGTGGCGCGCTTATTTACATCGGCCGATTGAAATTAAATGTAAACAAAATCAACAGTACACGGAAAATATTCGCATAATTGCAATAAGTACTTCGTTGTTCGATAAACTACAAACGATTCAATATAAATTAAACTGTATAAGTATTACAACTTATACTTACGCATAAATTATAATACATCACAAAGCGCGTTTGTATAATAACAATGTTTAGCATAAAAGTTCTAATTAAAAAAAGTTCATTACTTTATTATTTTTCCTAATGGCAACGAAAATGTAATTTACAGTTATAGTTTTTTTTATTTCACGATTGAGATATCACATAAATTGGGATGACTTAATAGTAATACGCATCCCAATTTAAAAAAATGAGAAAAACATTTTACTTATTTTTTTTTCCTTTCATACATAAATTTAAGACTTAAGAACTTTTATTGAATAACACTTTCTTTTATTTCATCTTGCCATCTCATCATATGAATACAAATAAATAATCATTATTGAGCTTTCAATTCAATAATATAATTATATCTAAATAAAATAGAAAAACCAAGATGTATGATGACCAAAGAATGTCTATTGATTTGAGAATGTCAGTTAAAAATAGTTTACTTATACATATTATAATTTATAGATTTTCCTCTAACACAATTCTGCAAAAATAGATAAGTTTTTATTTAATTCTTAATTATAATTGTTGTCGTCCTTGAAACTTATAAATTATTATCTGAGTGATGAAGATTACAGTTTTAAATAAATTGAGAACAGAGCCATCTAGTTAAATTAGCAGAAACTTATTCATAAAAATAATTGTTTGTTATTCCTTGTGTTATAATAATAATATTATCTTCTTCTTATATATAAAAATGAATCGCAAAATGTGTTGGTAAGCGCATAACTCGAGAACGGCTGAGTACGGAAACGATTTCGATAATTCTTTTTTTATTATATTCCTTGAAGTACGAGGATGGTTTTTATGTAGAGAAAACGTAAACATGTACCACGGGCGAAGACGGGGCGGACCGCTAGTTTATAATAATTTTATAACTGGCTGTTTTTAACATTAACTACAATAAAATTTACTTATGCATTAATGGAGCTAGCAACGTTTTAAAAAAAGTCATTTTAGTATAGTTGGGTTTTTGATATACTGTTTCTCTTGCTATTTCGGTTAGAGTCCGGGCTGTCTGGCTGGCGGTAATGGTTGCGTTTATTAGTGCGCACAGGAAAATATACTTAACTTTAAAGTCATTTATTAACGCGTAATTTTTAATCTTTTGCCTTTAGGTAGATCCATCAGACATAAATTTTTTATTGCAAGACGTTTTTTTTCGTTGTTAAATAGGTGCCATGTGCAATTTTTTATTTCAAAATAATTAAAATGTCATCGAAATAACTGAAATTACAGCAACATGTATTCTAAAATTCTCTCTTGTCAACGTTGCTACCTCCTATACGATAATGTATATTTTTTTCTTTATTGGTGATGTGAATTATAATAAAACATTTTGACTTAAAATAAACATGGCTTGCAATAGAAAAGTAAAACATGGTTTTAAAATTGATTTTGTACCTGCACCCACAAATATAATATTTATGACATTTAATATTATTATATTTATCTTTTCTATTATTAAATTATTTATCACACTATTAAAACATCAGAAAAAATACCTAAGACGATTAATGAGGCGGTGAGGCATTATATACTTCACAATTGTAATTTGAGAATAGATACTTCATATCTCATTAATAGTAAATACTATGTATAAAATGACAAGTTATCTAACTATACGAAGAATATAAAGTTGAAGATGTACTTATGTTTGTTTGTTTGAACACTTATCTCAAGAACTACAGGTCCAATTTGAATTTTTTTGTAGATAGTCCATTTATGGAGTAAGGCATCACATAGGACATGGATGATTGTGTAAAAATATAAAAAAAATTATATATAGTGAAAGGCACCTTCACTTAGACAGTTAAACTTATAAAAAAATTATACAATAATAAAGAACTCACCTTACACAAAAAATATTAAATAGTCCAATGCTTTGGAAAGATGCATTTTGCTGGCCGTAGCAGTTTGAGTGTGGTCACTTGTAAATTCAATCTGGTTGAGCGGCAAAGACTGAAATTTGAAATTCAAAACCATTAAAAATCATTATATTATATTTTAACTTTTAAGCATAATATTTTAATATATTTATTACTTAATGTAATTTTGCATATTAAACTTAAAATCTATGTGAACATATCAATCATATCATTAAAAATATACATATTGTTAAATTGTGAATTATCTTTTTTTAGAGAGAACCCATATAATTGGCAGTAAGATTTCCACAAATATATACAGTTTATGTTTCTACAATCTAATAATAATATAATTTACATTATATATATTCATGAGAGGGATTCAATTATTTCATTTTGTTACATATTAGAAGTACCTATAGAATAAACAAGTACAAACCTTCCTCATTAAAAGTATCCTAAGTTTCTAGGAGTTGGTATTATGTAAACATGGAGTAATGATACGAAATAGTTTTTATGACTAATACTTACTTAACTTTATGTCTTCCAAAACCAACTAGTTATATAGGATAAACCGTCCATAAAATAGCTTCTCTAATATCTAAAAACACTTCAAAACTTCGAGAATAATAATCAGTGCGCTGTGTTAAATTTATGTATTTGTAGGTTCGAAGAATCGTTATTTACAGTACTTAATGATTTTAGAACCAGAAAGATCTACACTACGGTATTAAAATTGAGGTAATATATAGCATTCGTTGCAAAATATTGCAGTTTTAATAAAAAGTTCCCAATCTAAACAACTTTTGTGGTTATAAAATTGACATTTGACGTTTGTTAATTTTTTTTATGTGATTGGGAATTTAGGGTAGCCATGATAAGCCATTAAAAGTACATAAAATAAAATGAATTAAAAAAAATATTTTTAAGTCCTAAATCCTATCCCTATCTAATATATTGTTTTGTGTTGGGTGATATATGTTGATTACCTTTACACATGGGCTGTGCCTTTATACGTGTCGAAGTGGTATCATATATTATGATCGTGCATCGTGCAAATGCAAATCCATGCAAATCATTCATTCGCTAAAAACTAGTTATTAAAATAGTTTTTATAGCGTATATTCTGATTGCGTACAGGTTGATTCAAAATATGAACCAGTTGTAATGTACAAAATTAAACCAACTTCGAAAATTCTGTCATTAGAAAGTGCGCAAACATCGAGTGAATTTAGCCAAATTCTCAAAACAGCGTCGTGTCGACTTTGTTTTCTCTGTGCATTGTGCACAATTTAGCCCTCTATCTAAAATGAACCAATTTTGATAAAACTCACTGATGCCTGGGTTGAAATATAGGTACCTACCTTACATAACTGTGTTACATAATACTATGTAGGTACAACTAAAGAAATCATTTCAATCCTAAGTTATTTTTGAGTTAAGCATGGACAAACATACAAACAAAAAAACCTACTTAACATACACAATATATGAAATTTGAAATTTTGATAACCTCGTTTTTTGAAGTTGGTTAAAAAAAGATTCTATGCCTCCGGTATTCATGTATGCTATAAATAATGATTATTATTGGCGTACATAATATATATGTTAACGGAAATGTATATAATCCACAGATAATCCGTCATTGTATACAATTCCTAGGAAATGTATGTAATTCCTAAAATCGCACGGAAATGTGTGAAATAAATTATTTTATACACATTGCCTAGGAAATCTATACATTTCCTAAATAGCAATCGGAAATGTAAAACATCTAAGATATTGGAAGGTACGCGGGTCGATGGGGGGAGGGCCGAAAATTCGTAATCAGAATTTATGGTTTGGATAAGGGGGTGGGTTAGGTGAGGTTCGTGTTTTTTAAAACTAGATAGAAATAGGAGCCCCACGAAGTGGGGCTCCGTCGGCTCACGACCGTCTTTTTGTAGAATTTTGGAAAAAGACGAATTTCGGCATATTACAAAATGTCGGCCGTTTGTAATACGGCGGATTATACAATCCGACTGGGACGTGTACAAGGGGACAGCGGGACGAGGGGACTGATTACTAACCAAATGAAAATTTGATTTGATTGAATATAAGTTGATTTAAGAAATGTTAATTAGTAAGATAATATGAACATATTATTATTATTTTACGGTAAGACTGTACAGACTGTACTGTACTTTACCCGATACAGTGTTTTATTACAGAAATCATTTATTTTATACATTTCCTAATACGATATTGGAATTGTATACAATTCCTAGGAAGATTATACATTTCCTAGGATATCTATGCATTAAATAGTTTATTAAACAATATTTTATACATTTCCTAAATGGTATCGGAATTGTACACATTTCCTAGGATTTGTATGCAATTCCTTGATTTCATACATTTCCGGTAACTTATATAATACGAAAATAAAACGAAAATTTTATAATTTAAAAATTAAAATCTATCTAGCGAATAGCCTCGCATCCACGACATAGTTTCTTATTTTAAAAAACACACGACGACGTTTCTCTTCTGGCGGCCAACTCATCGGTATCTTTTTCAAACGAATACGAATTATGTTTGTTTTCTCCTCTTAAAGTTATGACATGTTTAATACTATTTAGCTTATAAATAGAAGAACATATAATAGCAAAATGGAGGTACAATATCTCGCTATCTTGTTAAGTATATTTTGGTGTAACTGCGATGCTATTATGTGGAGTTTGGCACCTAACACCCAAAAATGTTTAAAAGAAGAGTTACAAGGAAACGTGCTAGTCGCTGGAGAATATGAAATTACAGAAGTTACTGGCCAACGTGTAGATTATGTTGTAAGTAGAAGTTACATTACACAAGTATTTTTGTTAAGGTTACCGCCATATAAATTTCGGTATTCAGTCCTGCTAGCCTATAATACGAGACAATCCAGTAATTGGTTGAGATTTAATCTTATTAGAATCACACATATAAATGAAATGTGAAAACTGATCCACTCAATATGACAATATTGTAGCCAGACTATGTTCATTTAAAATGTTTATTTGTTTTATTTGCCAGGTCAAAGACTCAAAAGGCCACATCTTAGCACAGAATGATAACATTAAAAAAGGAAAATTCACATTTGTGACAGAAACATATGATACATTTGAAGTTTGTTTCATATCTAAAATGCCACCTGGTAAGTATGAAAAAATACTAAGTATAAGTTGACTTGATCGATAAAAAAAACCTAAAAGTTTTTACTGGACTATGTGCATGAAGAAGTGTATAAACTGTTACTACATAATATGTTATTGATAAATAAACATTATCATTTATCATGAATGATCAATCTATATTTTAACGATAATATTACTTGCTTAACAGTCTCTATACTTTGTTGGATTATGTAGTTACTTTGTTTGTAATCAAAAGGCATAGATAAATTTGTTATTCAATAATGAATGAAAACCCATGGTCCTTAGTGATGGTAACTTTCACCCACAAAATCTAGACCATTGTACTAAGGCCCTTCGCTCATGGAGCTACTCAAAAAGAACTAGTCACAAACTCAAATTACTCACGAGTTGCCTGAGCGTCACAGCCCATACATTTTCTATGGAGATTCGCACACGATGCGACTAGTTACTAACTGGTGAGTAACGCGTTAGCAACAAATCACGCGCGACGCGTCGTTTCGGTCTCCACGCTACTGGTTTCCCGAGTTTCTTTGTTTTATATGATAAAAATGAACGAGCAAATAACAGAAGTGACTGAAACCTTATAACTTGAGTAGCGTTGTATGCGAGATACAATTTGTAACAGGTTTGTAATCGTAATTACTGATTAGTTCCGTCATTTTTGAGTAGCTCCATGAGCGAAGGGCCTTATAGTAAGTACAAATTTCTCTGCTACATAGTCATCACACCATCTTATAAATTAGTATACTATCATAAACAATTACAATCAACTATAATAATTATTAATGCCTTAGATAACAAATAAGACCTGAATGTTAAAAATCTCGTAATACATTCACAAAATATGACTGTTAATGTGTGTCAGTGACCTCTTATCAATCCATACTAATATTATAAATGCGAAAGTAACTCAGTCTGTTACTCAATCATGCCTAAACTACTGAACCAATTTTCATGAAATTTGGTATGGATATATTTTTATACCCGAGGAAGGACATAGGCTACTTTTTATCGCGGGAAAATGACGCAATCCCACGGGAACGGGAACTATGCGGGTTTTTCTTTGACTGCGCGGGCGAAGCCGCGAGCGGAAACCTAGTTTAGTATAAGTTCGATTCATTTCACATTTTCACTAATATTGTTTCATTATGGTGATCACTGATCAGCTTTCAGTCCCTTGCTAAGCTAATTTTTGTTTCATTGTGATTAAACCTAAGACCTCTCTTAAACCACTTGCAACACTAAGATGCTGAGAAATAAAAAAAAATGTTATTGTTCATTAATATCAGAAATATATTAATAAATAGTAATGTATTGTATTATTTTTCAGAACGCCGTGGTGTGCCACAAGATGTTCATTTAGACATTAAAGTAGGAATTGAAGCTAAAAACTATGAAGGCGTAAGTATTTACTGCACTAATTTTAATACAAAAATATGGTTATATATTATTGTTTCAATAGATGTTACTACTATGTTGGTACTTTTTAGTTTTTACTACAATATAATATGCATTTAAGTTTTATCTTTTTCCACTTTTTATTTATTGAAGTGAAACTTCGTTACGGGGTCACGGAAGAATTCTACCATACCCGTGGCCCCGTCGTTGATGCGGCTTGACGGAACACAGTGGGGTTTTGGTCGGTAGGAATCCGACATAACCCACGGCCCCTTCCCCGGAGGCCGCGGCCAGTAAAATTTAAATGTAGCGTCATGGCAATACCGTCACGTCATGGATTAAGGCGATGATTTTGGATTCTTTGAATTTTGCCAAAGAAGTTTTACTTCTGATACATGTGCTCGGCACACACACTCTATTTTATTACTTTAATTTTCAATGCTTATACATATTTTATTTTATTTTTATTTCTACTTTTTGTTGGTGCGCTTCACAAACAACAACTTCTAGAATACATGGGTAATGTGTGCTTATTTACATGGTTGAGTGTCTGCATTATTTTTTGTAGCATGCTATTGTTTTTTTTCTCATTTTTGTATTTATTTTAGCTAATATATGGCTTAATTTTTATATGTATTTTACAAGTTTTTTTTGTCTAATAAGAAAATGATCATCTGTCCGTAATTTCTTCAGTTATGTGCTTTTATTAAATGGACAGTATGCGGTTCCAAAAATAGTTAATTTTTAGAAGTTTATACTCTAATAAATTGAAATCCAAATTAATTTATCACAAAATGTGTGTACATTGCTATTCCATTAATTGTATGAGTGTTTTTAACTATTATCATATTTCCTAACAGCATTTATTGTGTGATTGATATCATTTTATCATCTGTGTACACAATGAGTGTTTAAAGAGTTTGCATGTATTGGCCATTTTATATAGTTCCCTACACAAATCCTAAAGCCTTGTTTGTTTTAACTTTTAAAGACATAACCTCACCGTTTTTTTTTTACTATATAAAAGAGATATTTCTAGCAAGTATTGTTCGTGTTTAAAAAAACCCTTTTAACTAGAATTTGAGTGCATTGAAATAGACTATTAGCAGAACCAAAGCAGACTATTTAAATAAACATACTTGATTTGTTTGTATATATCTAATGTATAATATGTATATAATATATAGATTGGTGAAGCCGCCAAATTGAAGCCAATGGAACTGGAGTTGAAAAGATTGGAAGATCTCTCCGAGGCGATTGTCCAGGACTTCACTCTCATGAGGAAGAGGGAAGAGGAAATGAGAGACACTAATGGTAAAGGAATTTGAAAACCTATGTGATTCAACTAAGAGTAAGATCGATTATGCGCCATATTGTGACGTCATTGGTGTTCATTCAAACAAATATAACCTAAACCTTCACGCAAAATAGGCGCTTGACGTCGAGTTGCGGAGAAATGCCCGTCTATTATTATTATAACCTAAAAAAAATTGTTTGTATTTAAAGGAGACGATTTTTTTTGTTTGGAGAATAGGCCCACCTCAATTTCTTAGCGTATATTAATGAAATGTATGTTAATTTGTTCCTTGCAGTCCCCAGATTACAGTGGTGACATTACTTTTACATGTTTTAACCGGAATCTTTAGAAATACGTGTGCAAACATTCACCTCATTACTACATAAAAACTAACTGATAATGAGCGATTTGTCTTGTGTGACCCATCCGAATCATTGGGTACAATATATTTAAATAAATGAATAAATAAATATTAGAAAACATCATATACATTGTCACGATTTAAAGCTCGGAAATCAGACACAACGAAGGTACCTACCACAAACACAGAGACCCGATTTGGTTATAAATAGTATAGAAAATAGATATAAGTGGGTGTACCTCAAGTTTCTGGACCTTGATGCGATTTTAGCGATTGGGAATACTGATTCAATAAGAAATTATTAGTTAAGTAGGTATGTAGGTATTTAGGTACGTGATATTTTATGACTAAATACATAATATTAGGATAGGTATCCATTTGCACAGCTATTTTATTATTCATGTTCAATTGTAATATTAAACGCTCTTAAGTTGTAGCAATATCATTTTTAAATAATTTGGAAAATCCAAAAGTGCACGCCTCATAATTTTTTTTTAATAAATATTTATTAATTATTATTTTTGTTTATTTAATAACAATTAAACCACATCGAATCAGACCCTGAAAAATGAAAGGGTTCTATTCCTGAGCATACTCAAGCGTAAGAGAAAAAAAAAGACTCGATTAGTAAAGTATTTCGGTCGCTATCGTGTTAACAAGAAAAAGGATCCGCACATACAGACACACGGACGTCCAAGACAGAACTTTTTTAAACTGTTTTTTAACTAGTTTAAATAACAAAAATGACATCAAAAATATCATGAACGTTAAAAATAGTGTTTTTTCTTAATATTTGTGTGTATGTATTATCTTACAAGTGCAATGTATGATACATAAAGACATTTTAAGTTTGAAAAATCAGATGTTTTGCGCGAAGTGACAGTAGTACCCACCTCAACGCTTCGCTTATGAGGCGTGCAATAGGTAAAAAAAACATTGTTTACATTCATTGCAAACATTGACGCAGGGGGCTACGACAGGAGCAATCTGACATATTATTCCGTCAAAGCAGCCAATAGATAATATAACGTTTCGTTACACGGATTTTTTTAGCTGAGTAGAAACAAATTGTTTTATTTGATAAATGACAGGATTTAAAATCGCTATCAATCTTATTCTTCCATATAAATAAGAATAAAAACAGTTTCTAAAGTGGTTTATTGAAGGCAATGTTTTTCGCTTTTTGGTTTTATTTTCATTCTATCGATAAAAACGTTTCGTTCCAGTTTTTTTAATGTTGGCCATTGTTCTTGGTTTGTAGACAGCACACTACAGCAGGGATGATATCAAAATAAGGCTTTTTAATTCGATTTCATGATTCCGGTTTCGTTTGTAAAACAATGAAGTTACAAAATTCATAATATAATTTTATATTTTTATACGTTTTTTTTTATGACTATACGTTACCGAGTCTTGGTGGGCCCACAAAAAATAGTCTCCTTTGATTGGGATATGGGGTAAGCAAAATAAACTAACAAACAATAGACATATGAAAGTCATCAAACTCAAACTCAAACTCAAACTCAAACATTTATTTATTCAATTAGACTTCTTCTAGAAGCACTTTTGAAACGTCATTAAGTACATATTTTTAACATTTACCACCGATTCGGAAAGCAGTATCTACGGAGAAGAATCGGCAAGAAACTCCATAGTTGCTCTTTTTTAATCATGTCAGATTTACAATTTTACAAATTACATATGTAATATCATAATATATTATCATAATATGCCAAAGAACTGTCCTGTGGTTTTTACGCGACAACCCTCCATGGGTTTTTATCTTCCATATATTCCTTAATACTGTAATAGGCTCTCTGGACAAGTACATTTTTTATATAAGTTTTAAATTTATAACTACTAAACTCTTTAATATTATGAGGAATTCTGTTGTAGAAGCGTATACCTTGGCCCATAAATGAATTTTTAACTTTAGCTAGCCGGAAAAATGGCATTTCAATTTTATTTCTGTTTCTTGTGTCATAACAATGTCTATCTCCTACTTTTGTGTGTAAGTAAGCGTTATTATGTACATATAAAATATTATTAAATATATACTGCGACGGTACAGTAAGGATACCAGTATTCTTAAAGAGATCTCTTAGTGAGTCTCGAGCACGCAAATTATATATAGAGCGTATGGCTCTTTTCTGTAATATAAATATAGTTTCTATATCTGCAGCCCTGCCCCATAGCAGAATTCCATAGGACATTATGCTATGAAAGTAGCTAAAGTAAACCAATCTAGCCGTTTCTTCATCGGTGAGATGCCTTATTCTTCTAACTGCATATGCAGCTGAGCTGAGCTTAGCAGCGGTGGTGGTAACATGAGCCCCCCATTGAAGCTTCTCATCTAATGTCAAACCAAGAAAAACAGTCGATTCCACAGGGTATAATACCTCCCCGTTTAAAATAATATTCCTTTTCACCTTTTTTACATTTGGGAGGATAAATTCTACACAATTTGTTTTTTTTGTATTTAATAGTAAATTATTAGCACTAAACCAATTGGATATGCGTAAAAGAGCAGAGTTTACTTCGTCAACATTTGTGTCATGTCTATCCACATTAAATATTAATGAGGTGTCATCTGCAAACAGTACTATTTCACACATATCCTGCAAATAATAAGGTAGGTCATTAATATACACTAAGAACAAAAACGGTCCTAAGATAGATCCCTGCGGAACACCTATGTTAATCGGCGCACCGCGAGATTTCTCTCCATTAACGACAACGGTTTGTACCCTGTTCTGAAGATATGAAGCTATGAGATCCTGAGCTAAACCTTTGATACCATAAAAATTTAGTTTCCGTAATAGAGTGGAATGTTCTACACAGTCGAAAGCCTTAGAAAGGTCGCAGAATATCCCCAAAGCATTCTTTGAATTTTCCCATGCTTTGTATATATGTGATAAAAGAGCTACTCCGGCATCAGTGGTAGAGCGCCCCTTTGTGAAACCATACTGTTTGGCGTGCAGTAAACCATTTGATGCAAAATGACTATTTAATTGGTTTAAAATTAGTTTCTCGAAGACTTTGCTCAAAGTTGGTAATATGGAAATTGGCCTATAGTTATTACTGTCTTCTTGGTCACCACTTTTAAATAAAGGAATAACTTTGCTAAACTTTAGTAAATCAGGGAATATACCACAGTCGCAACACCGATTAAATATAAACGCTAGTTGATTGGCAATGTTTTCTATGATATTATTTACTAAATTTACAGACATACCCCAGAGATCACATGTTTTTTTTAAATTTAACGTTTTAAAAGTTTTAACAATTTCATCAGCAGTCACGTGTCGCAATTCAAATAATTTGTTACACTCAGCAACGTGATCCCTCAATAAAGACTCTGCAAGCGCTGAAGACGAATTTAAATTCTTAGTTAAACTAGCAGGGACACTACTAAAGAAATCTTCAAAAGCAAGCGCAACATCAGCACTTTTGTCAATGACCCTACCAGAATTGACAAGTTTTATGGTACTATCGTTTGATCGGATTTTGCCCAATTCACCATTAATAATTGTCCAAACCGTTTTAACTTTATTGTCTGAGTTGCGTATTTTGTCTCTGTTAAACAAACTCTTGGCAGTGAAACAAACTTTTTTAAATGTTTTTGAATAATTTCTAACATAACTAATAGCATCTACAGACGCTCCGATTTGGTTGGTGCCAACCATCCGACCACGACCAAATCGGAAAGTGTAGAGAGCGGTCGGTCCGACATAATTATTATTAATATTGGTTTGACGTGGTCGGATGCGCCGGCGATACCGACCAAACCAACTTCCTATCCGATCCAACCAAATTGGAACGTCTGGAAGCTTTGTTCCGACCAAATCGGCTCATTCCATAGAGTAATATAGGTAATTGGCTCATTCAGATTCGCAACGCCGCCGGTGTAGGACGTCAACATGAACGCCGAGGGAGTTACGGTCACCGAACGTGACATATTAATAAAATTGCTGGAACTATATAAAGACTTTCCCTGTTTGTGGGACTTAAGTAACAAAGATTACGCAAATAGAGATGCCAGAAATCAAGCGTATTTTATTATGTTAGAAGTATTAAAAAAAATTGACAGTGCGGCTACATTAAAAACCTTAAAAAATAAGTTGTAAGAGCCGCATATGACTGTAATTTTCTCTATTTCTATAGTAGAATTTAGCCCATTCTCTTCGTACTATGGTCAACTGACATATTACTCTATGGTCAACTGACAGCTGGAAGGCCAACCGTCGGACAATCTGTAGCAATGTTGGAATGGTTGCCTTGTCGGTTCCGATATGGTTGGCACCAACCAAATCGGAGCGTCTGTAGATACATTAAGAAATGACAAGTCTTTGTTATATTGTTTCATACCATATAACTCGTAAAGAACGTTCCTGCATCTGTGTATACTAGGAGTTGCCCATTGGCTGAATGGTAAATCCTTGGTAATAGTTAAAGATTTAATTTTAAATATTTTTTCATATTCACTATGAATGAACTTAAAAAGATTTGTAAACATTTCACAAGGATTTTTATGAAAGGATTGATTATTCAGGTCAGGTAGTTTATTATCAATATTATTTCTAAATGTATGAATGCCTTTTCTAGTTATTGGCCTAACATTAATTCTTTTAAATGTAGGTATGCAATCCCATTCAAAAACTACTTTCTGGCCACAGTGATCCGAAGTTAGCGTGTTGAGAATATATTTTTCTAAACATTTGCAATCACAGTATATATTATCAATACAAGTTGCAGAAGTAGGTGTTATTCGTGTGGGCTCATCAAAAAGTTTATACAGATTAAATGAATGAAACAAATTAACTATTCGTGTTGCCGTTTGTGTGTGTGAAAGTAAATCAATATTAAAATCACCACATACTATTACCTTCTTTTTACTCCTGCCTAAACGCTTTAATATTTCTTCCATGACTGTCTCAAACAAATTATAGTCACTGGAAGGAGGTCTGTATACGCAAACAATAATGTAACGCTCAAGCTCAACACAGGACAGTTCAATGGTGCGTTCTACAGAAAGGCTAACAATGTCAGTTCGTTCCTTGCATTTTAAACTATTGTGTACAAAAATAAGAGAACCTCCATGAATAGCATTTGTCCTAAAGTATATACTTTTTAATTTATAATTATCAATATTTATTAACAACTGACATTGTTTAAGCCAATGTTCTGTTACACAAAATATTTTAATTCTATTATGATTTAAAAATAATTCTATTTCTAATAATTTGCTAGCCAAGCCTTGAATATTTTGATGTACAATGGAAAAAGGCTGCTTAGCTGTTGTCTTACATACTAGTTTAAATCTAGCTTAGGGCTAGTTTGTCTATCAACACTTAACCTAGGTTTATGTATAAAATTACTACTACATAAAATTATAGTAGATCGATGGTCTGCTACTGAACATGTATCAGACTGGTTAATAATTTTATATGCTATATTTAGGAACAGAAGTGGGAATGAAATAAAAAACAACGTTACAATTA
>CAJQZN010031228.1:16442-30600 GCA_907164685.1 Colias eurytheme | reverse complement strand
TCTACATCGTGCTTTGCGAATTTAATGTTAATTTCCACTGGCCTATTATGATCCAAGCTCTATTCAAAGTTGAAAAGGAATATCCTAGTGAGTGCATAATATTTTTAACACGGTTTTCCCTCTGTAATTTACGAATGAGCGTAATGCTAATTGTGGCTAATTCAATTAGTAGGTTTGGTATACATTTCGTTTATGTTAGTTTAAAATGAATTTGGGATTGAAGGTATGTACAAAATTTAATGATGCTTGTTCCATGTGCGTGTTATACAATAATATTATGGTTGTTTTAACTTTATCATTTATTGATGAAAATTGTATTTATATGTATATTATTATCATTTGTTAAATGTTTAAATCACTGGATTTATATAGAAGGACAAACCATTATTCAATAGTTAAGACCTTGTCCCTGCTTTATTTTTATAGGATTAAAATAAAATACAGTTCAGTCTTACTTTTTTAGTCCCCGCCTAATACTAATTGTTTTTTACAGTTCTTACAGCTAAGGGTTCTTAACTACATTTAATACTCAGTTTAATTACTATGAAATGAAAAATATAAAACCCTTTATTCAATTTAATGAAACTGTTGTGTTCTACATAGCAAGTTTTTATTAATAAAAAATGAAACTTTTCGTTTGAACTAATATTTTCTCTCTAGTTATCTAGCTTCATTTATGTTTAGAATAAAACGACTGAGACGACTTTTAAAGAGTAATTACATAAAATAAATAGTTGCCAACGCTTTACTTGTTTAGGAAAAAGAAGACGGGCCGCTGTGCAAATTTTACGAAGTCATAATGGACTTGGGGCCAAACAACCAGTTTCTGAACGAGTTGAACTTGGCCAAGGATATCACGCTGTTCGCGCCTTCCAATGAAGCCTGGAATGAGAACAGCGTACAGAATATACTCAGGTATTTTATTATTATAATATAAGTATTTTTTGTCATGTCACATGCCCTTTTTTTCTATTCTTTAATATATACACTGAGTAAATTTATACTAATGAGAATGTAATGAGAAATGTAAAAGAAACACTAACTAAAATTGAGTCGTAAATATGCAATACGAATTAATTAGGTACCTATAGGTAAATTACAAGTAAGAACAAAGTAATTCAAAATTAAGTGTTCAACTATTTTATTCAACATGTTCTATTTCCAAAGATGATACATTGATAACATACAACAATGTATAAATTCGTATCCAACTTCACACAATTTTCGGCTACAAATTACTACGTTGCCAATCTAGTGACAAAGTAAGTGAATCATGCACTGATTCCCGAATCCAATCACCATTCACGCTGCAAATCCATTTAAAGGTTCTTTTCTAATCATGTGCGCTTCATCTCCGCTGATATGAAGTCTAATTCTCAACCATCCTCTAACGTTACATGAAAATTTGATCAGCGTGATTTCATGTGATACTTATCGATCCTTTCCAATATCGATTTAGTTTTACAGATACAGACTGTTTATACTTTCTTTAAAATGATTTTGGTTAGAAGTATGGGCAAACATTCAACAGTGAAAATAGATGTTCGAAAACATTGCTCTTGTGTAATTTTGAATTAAAAAGATTGTTTTTCTATAAATTAATGTGTCAAATGTTTTATCTATATTCTATCACTACAGTAAAATACAGGACGAAGTATGCAGGAAAATTACATATTATGTTAGAAACATGTTGGATGTGATCAATTTAGAAAAGTAGAGTCGAAAAGTAGAGCATAGTCTTTATATTCACCGCAACATGTAAGTCCTTAAAAAAGAACAGTTATTAAAACTAAGTTTTTTCTCTAACAGAAACCACCAGAAGCTTCGAGAAATTTTAAGCCTGCATTTGGTTCGCGAGCGATTACCGATGGACGTCATAATCCACAATAACATGAATCAGGTCAGTGAATTTAATTGAATTTTAATACATTATATGAGTTGCCAGGTTTACATGTTTTATGATCTAATTTTTAATATGTAACATGCTCTTAATTCTACATTATATATTTTATTGCTCATCAAAAAATATACAAACATACACTCTATATCCTGAAAACATAACTGAAGGCTGTGGCGATTTTTTTTTCACATTTTATATAATTTCAGAGTAAGGTTAAAAACCTAGGTAACCATTTATTTATTTATTCATCTAGTTTCTAGATAATATTTCTGCTTAACAAATTAACAATATACAAATTGTTTTCGAATTGCTGCTAAACGGAATAGCTTCCTGAAAATGTATGTTAAGGATCGTGATGTTGTTGTTGATATGTTAATAATGTTGTAAATGTTGTTGTTTAAGTGTTGTATAAAATATAGTTAATTACCCAATTCTTTTAAGTTATTGCCCATGATTATAAAGAAAAAGTGTGTAGCGAGACGGTTTATTATTTTTATTTATTAATTTAATTTTGTTTTTTACAAATAAATATAAACTTATTCAGTAAGAATAAATTTGCGACCAAGCAGCATTTAACGAACGCAGAATGGTCAATTATATCCTCAATTATTTACAACCCATTAAAGAGTTTTCACGGAACAGTTTTACTTTTAATTTCAAATTAAATTTAATCATCTATTAAATAATAAACCGTTGAATTGTTATGGTTATAGAGTAAAGTAATACAGTATGCAGTGAGCAATGAGCATGTCTATCATCGTTGTCAATTTAGGTGTATTGTCCGTCTGTGTTGCACGTTTCATGTCCCACAGATCTGTTCTGAATACCTCAAGTTCTAGTTTACATATTGATTCAATCGGAGCATGAAATAATCATTTGTGACGAACCTTGATGTTGAAGCGGAAACCCAATAGTTAGAGCTTGCTTTTAAAACTAGGCTTGAGGGAAAAATACGAGAGATACAAAATTATGAATAGATTTATAAGGCTGGATTTGAATCCTTTAATATCAACAATTCTTGAATGTTGTCTGTGATCATAAAATAGAATGAACAAAATAAATAGTTTAAATTCCATTAGTAAGACGCTTACTACGGCTGCAGACTGACCTTCATTTGTAAGTCGTGATTAATTGCCTGGCTTCTAATCCCACCTATGAATCCAATTTCTCTATAAAATAATAAAAATCCACATACTAGGTTCTCTTTGCTTTCATTTTTAATTTATTTTAAATCCATTAAAAAGAAAGAATAATACATACACATTCTGGCCTCGGAGTACTTTAGTTGTAGCGCACACGTGGCGTCGTTATTAAAAAGTAAACATAACGTAACATAACATAACGTAGGTAACTATCGATCGGCACGTGTGCGCTAAAACCTCTAGCACACAAGGTGTCAAGGTTTCAACCCCAGTTCCTCCAACCTGGAGGGTTATCACGATGTCTTAAAGCTCATTCCTAGAGTGAGAAACTTATGACGATCTATATAGTTCTGTAATTCCACACAGGAATTAATACAGCTTTAAGACATCATAGTACCCTGGCCTTAATCCCCATTATAATCCAACTGAAAACAAATACATATTATACAATCATAAGACCTCCTTTCTAAAAGCCAATAAAAAAAATATAACCAACCTCCTTTCTGCCGATTAAAAAAAAAACGTTCCCGCCAGATCTACCAAGCGCCAACCGCTCTCCCCCGTAAGTATCTCTACTTCAACGTGCTGGAGTCTCGCACGAACCAGACGCTCACCGTGGAGGGGGGCGGGGTGAACGCGACGGTCACACAACCGAACATCGCCGCTACCAACGGGTTCGTGCACATCATCGATAGAGTGCTCGGTGTGCCCTATACTACGGTGTTCGATAAGATGAAGACGGACCCCATGCTCAAGTGAGTAGTTTATGTATGACTGATAGACAATGCAATTTGTATTTCCAGGCTTTCAAGTTATTAGGCGGGTCTACACATACTGAGCTGCTTCGCGAAGCTATTCTGTGTAGACGTAGCTTAGCCAAAGAAAGCGCTTATGCTACCGCTTGGGTGTAAACAGCCCCGTGCAGAAAATGCCTCGCGCGGCTGCTTGTTCTGTGTGTACCAGCCTATTGTCCATTTTTAAATAAGTTCTGTATCATAACAGCGTTTCAGAATATGCGATCCGATATCAGCATCAGGGCAAGTAAAATCTATGAAATATTTAAACTAACACTGGTAATATATCGTTACCTATAGATATATCTAGAGTTATAAAATAAACTCAAAAACGTCTGAACAGATTTGAATTAATTTTAGTTTAATTGATTTATAGGTTCTCGCTGAATAAAGCAGCTGAATAAAAATCTTTCTAGATAAAAATTTGCTAAGAAGGTTAAGTTTGAATAATCCTGAAATAATGATTTTAAGTAGGTATATTCTTGACTTGGGACATTTACTATATACCCGATATTATAGGCTTTACTTTCAAAGGCAAACAAAACAGACCTTTTTAAATGAGAAAGTAGTCTTGTTTTTACGAAAACTTAGGTTTGGCTTTTTATAGAGACTAATTAATATTAAATGTTAACGATGTCTCGGAAAACACCAACTTCGTATTTAAGCAAATTTATAAAAGATATATTGTGAAGGTCGTAGATGAAATAAAAGACTACTGTGCAGGTATTAGAACTAAGAATCAGTTTGATTTTTACCTACTTAAGTATGTACTATTTCTAATGTTGTTTTTTATCTGAGTACAAATAACTATTCAAAATTTACAAAGTATTCTGTAAATGGATAAAAGCAATCCGCGCGTCGTAGAAATTGAAAGAGGAAATCCTACGTCTACATTTTAAAGTAGTCCTGATGCAACCAAATGGTTTTAGTCATTCAACTGCATTGTTTCGATTCTATTCTATTGCATATTGTTTGAAATGTTTATTGATTCCATCGGTATAAGCATGCAAGCGTCATAATACTTGAACTATTTTCTATCCAGATACGAATAATATCAATATTAATGATTGTCACAGCGTCGGTTTGCGAATTTTATACGGTTTTCATACATTTGTATTGGTAGGAATCTATTACCTACCTGTACTGAAATTTTGTTAGCATTTTTATTTTTATTTTGAATACGTTTAGTTGGCAGACTTTTATTATTATATCATATTTTCCAACCTACTTTTCTTAACCAAGTTACTTTTTGATTGCAATTATTTTTTAATCCAACATGACACCACTTTAATTGACGAAATATTTATTCCGTCGTAATGTAAATAAATACAAAAAAAATAACATGATGCAGTACAATATGATATAAAATCACACACAAAATAATTAAAGTTTGATTGAACGTAGGATCCAGCTGAATAAAATGTATTCGATGAAAAGAAAAACCATCGCTTTATCGAAATTCGTTTTCGTTGAATAATAAACATTCATAATAATCACAATCATTAACAATTCTGTTAATTCATTTATACAATGAAATATTCCCGAAGTTTCGAATATATTTTGCGATGTGATGAACCAAATTGTATTCTTGTACAAGTATTATATAGAGTAGGTAGTGTTTCAGACAATAAAAAATAGTTTTATGGAAAAGTTATTATAATTTATGATAATTTTACAGCAGTCCGTAGTGTATTTTATAACTTAGACTACCAATCACCGTGAAGAATATAAAAATTCATTTTTGTTGAATAATTTTTCATAAAAGAGCGTTAGTTCACCAAGAAAGGAATACTAACTATTTGGTTTCATTATTCCTGCAGTATTTTTCTTAATTGAATAATTATTATTGTCTTTAGTCCTATGATGAATAAGCAAACCAAATAAGTACCACAGTAATAATTATTTTCTTGTGTATGATTTTAGACAGACAGTCAGGCACGCTGTAAAGCGTTCAAAACGTGATAAATAATAAAATCGCTGTAAAATCCTTTAAAAAGGTTCAATTTCGTCATTGTATCTTTGGTATAATTTTTTACTTAGGTCCATAAATTTAAATTATGCTGTTAGATTCAAGATGAAATATTTATTGCACTTAATTTTAAAGAATGACGTATTTTTACTGTAATTTATCAATCCTCGAAGTTTTCATAGCCCTTTTTCTATTATATTATTTATATAATTGCGTAAACGCGTCTTAACATAGCAGCTCAATTACTTCATACGAAAGTCTCATAACAACTTATTCCATATGATTCTAGTATCACTTACAACCTTGGCAAGCGGCAGATGTTCAACCACCAGCTCAACGACTTGGAGCATCGCTACACATACTTCGTGCCGCGGGATCACGCTTGGCTCAAGTTCCAAATTAAACACCCTTCAGCTTACAATGCTCTGTTTAAAGAAGATTTCGGTTACTATGTAAGTATAATATTATGAAAATTAAATTTTTATAGGTCAAATCGCTATTTAATTATTAAATATAAAAGCTAATAATTCGATAATTAAAGTTATAATAATATCTCTTAAACAAACTGGAACCTAAATCAACAATTAAATTGCCTTGAAATACAAAGATCCAATTTTCATGAAAATTACAGGACGGTAATTTCTATCGTTTATATTGAGATGTAGGTTCGTAAGCTAATTAGTGGAATTAATGTTTTTGCGTTTTATCGATATCGAAATTGTATTACATTTTCCATTTAGTATTATATAAGACTGACCGGTTGGCTTGGTAGTAGACCTGCCTTCCAAGCCAGAGGTCGTGGCTTCGATTCCCAACCCGGGGCAAATATTTGTATGATGAACATAGATGTTTGCTCTGTGTCTGGGTGTTAATTGTCTATATTTAAGTATTTATTAAAAAAATATATAGATTATAGATATGTATGTTTATCAGCCATCTGGTTTCCATAACACAAGCAAAAGCTTAGTATGGGATCAGATCGTGTCGTGTGTGAAAATTTTCCTGAAATATTTATTTATTTATATTTTCTTACTGTTTTAAATCTAAATATAAGTAAACTAAAGAAACCAGGGAATATTTTGAAGCAAGCGGAGACACTGTTTATTAATTTAATTTTAAGTGGAAGAAGCCGCTATCTTACGACGCTAATAGCTTGGTATAGGAAAATTTGTTAGTAAGATGAAAACAGTATGTTTAAATTACTATCAGTTTTAAATTTTATTAGCAAGTTAACGTATTAAGAAAACCTATGTTTATGTTTTGATAGCATTTTAACATTTACTGAATTACTTGAACTAACTACACTTTGTATATTAAAAAGTATGTGTTCTGAAATCTGGATCACAGTGTATATAAATTCACATACATTATAAAATTGCGTTTATTAATGCGGGTATATCGAGGAGCGAGATCGAAAGTTCGGCGTTATGAACAGTTTCGGAGTTTTGGGATTTTAATAATTTTCCAAATTCTGATACGCACCCGAACCGACACGTTCCATTTATTAAATCGACTTGAAGTTATGTCGCTTTCTACCCATTTTCAAATATACAGGGTGTCCCACTGTTGGTATACTAAGCTCAAAGGAGGTTATAGTTTTGCATACACTGAGTTCGTAAAAAATACTTATAAAATTCCAGACGCATTTTTTTTTCAAATAGATGAATTCTTAAAACTCTATGTGTACACCCATAACAAGCAACCCGCCCAACTTTGCCACCAGCACGTGAGCTATCGTTTAAGATTGTGTATTCATAGACAAAATGCTCACATAAGCGAAGCGGTATATGCCGGCTGCGCGAAGCTAGAGAAGAAAACATGGATTTTCAGGAAAAATTTAGCAAAAAATTTTTGACGTATTTTTGTTGTTTAAGTATTTTTTACGTGATCAGTGTATGCTAAACTACAAGTCTCTTCGCGCTTAGTATACCAATAGTGGGACACCCTGTATAAATTCTCTAAAGTTGTTCATAATTTTCTGTCGCAGATTTTATTTATTTATTTCACCTTAACTACCACCACCAATATAATATTACAATGTAACAATTTTAGTCTTTGAAATCATCAACATAGATTCGTAGGTATAAAAGGCACGAGATAAACTTTGTGACATACAAAATATGCTTGTTCTTAGAGTATAAATACTGAAATTACATACAAAAAAAATGCCATAAATTAATTAAATGCTTAACTCATACATAAATTAACTAAATACACTCTATAAAATTCTAAAAACTATCCACAACAATTTATTATTTAGTATATTTAGTATATTTATATTTATACTAGCGGCCCGCCCCGGCTTCGCCCGTGGTACATATGAAAAATAGATGTTGGCCGATTCTCAGACTTACCCGATATGCACAGAAAATTTCATGAGAATCGGTCCACCCGTTTCGGAGGAGTATGCAGACTAACATTGTGACACGAGAATTTTATATATAAGATATTTACCTCCAGACAATTTACATCAAACATCAATTAATCTATTTCAGTAAGACATAGTAATTATTACAAATAAACATAAATTACTTCCCTCCGTGCTAGTCGCTGACGCCACTGATATGTATTGCTAATAAATCATGACATATTTTGTAATGTGAAATGTGTAATGCTTTGCTACGTAGCTGTTTGCCGGCAGCTATTTATCCCGTTAACATATTAGATATTGTGTATTAAAATTCAATTTCAATTCATCATCATAATCATCATCATCATCATTTAAACCTACATTTGTCCACTGCTGGACATAAGCCTTAGTCATGTCAATTTCAATTCATTGTTTGAAAATTCAACCTTTCGTTTTTTTTTAATTTAACTAAATAAGGTGAGGATTGGCGAATATAGGATTAAATGAATGGATTGGGAAGGGTGTGGAAGAAAAATACGGGCCTAAATATATTTATGTGTCATAGTTGGTTCTGTATGTCTGTTCTATTTCAATAAGCCATTTCATCAATAGCCTCTTTTGATAGCGGGAAGGATATCTGCAAAATATATTTTGAGGGAAAAGTAGAGTATGTGGGAGATTATTACCCATTAAAACCTTCTTGATGGCCAATGCCAAAGTTCAGTAGCAGAGACTTTACTTTATACTTACTACTACTTTACTTATAATTAAATGATAGATAAGGCACCGGTTCGTAAACAGCCTAGGCTATAAATGAAACAGCTGATATAACCGCACTATATGAACACTCGTGGTGCGGCACAGACGCAGCAGATCCTCGAGCGGCACCTGATCCGCGCGGGGCGCGCGTACACGGTGTCGGACATGAAGCTGCTCGCCAACGAGACGCACCCGCTCGTGCTGCCCACCGCGCGCGACCCGCTGCGCCTGCGCGTCAAGGAGTCCGACAAGAGTGAGTGCACACACTTTATACAAGTGACATAAACAAACATATTTTATTCACAAAAAATAACATATTACAACTGACAATCATAATAAGTACAAATAAAAACACGAAACACAGATAACAATTTAATACATTAGATAAATAAATTGCTATCATGTGTAATATATTCTTTGTTTTTTATAGTATAGTCCATCCCGTGCAATATTAATTGAATAAATGTTTATAAACAAAATTGGACCATTCATAAATTACATCACATGTTTCGAGGTGAAGGAATTTCACGAAATGTGACAATGTTTAACAAGGGGCAGGGAATTTCGTGACATGTCTAAATTTAAATCATTGCCTGTTTTTATCTTACTTCCGTTACCGTTATCGTTGGACCAATGAATCCCAAGTCTTACTTATTTGGCTGAACATGGCAATAAATTTTAAAAAAATGCAATGAGTAAATAATAAGTGAACCTATACAATACAAATTACACAAATGCAAACCCTTATGCCAAAAAAGAGAACGTCCTGGGAAAATCCTCGTAACACTCAAAAATGCATCTTTTATTAAAAGTAATGAATAGTAGTCATGATTAACAATTTAAACAGTTATAACATTAGAAGCCTAAAAAATATTTACCTGAACATAAGTAATATCTAAGACTACATGGAGATAACATAAATTCATCTAGGACTTAGTTCTGAGCACGAACCTATAACTCCTACTTTAGCTTCAATAGTCACTTGTTAACTAGAATAAATGTGTTATTTAGTATTACAAAATGAATGAACATTTTGGAGCAGTGCCTTTTTTGTATTTATGTGAAAAATTCAACATGCATCTGTCAGAAACAAAACCGCATTAATCATTGTATAGTGTAGTAAATTGACCATTCTTGCAGTTTTAATGTTCCCAAAGTGTTTCCACGTTTGCTGGCCAGGCTTTAACAAACCTATACAAAAAATAAGTTTGACAAATGCTATAAATACCTACCTACATAGATGTACATATCCTATTCTGAATCTATTTATATGAAACATAACCATGACCATAGACATTTTAATTTTTAAGCATTATACGCAAAGGGATTATATTTTAGGTCATGATTAATAGATCAGTGATGAATAGGAGAAGTAGCAGTTTCAATTTGAATTAAAATAATCCATTTACTGCCAAATTGGATTTAGAACCCGTCGAACTAGCTAATTATGTGATTAGTGAAGTTAATCCGCGATCCATAAACTATCCGCAATGAAGCTTATTTGCCACGTCTCAATATGGAGTTATAACACTAAATATATCCTTTTTAACTTTTCTGCAAACATTTAAAAGAGTTAATATGGAAACTAAAAACATGCCAAAGAAAATAACTAAAATAACGCCAATCTTTTAAGATGCCAGGTATCGATTGTGGCTGATCCAAAGTGTTCCTTACCTTTTTAGATTGTCCAGATATAAACAGTTTTTACGTCGTTAAAGCCTCAAATATCCCCTTCTGTTGAGATGTTAGCGATCAGTTTTCAAGTGACTTTGCGTGACTTTCTCGCGTAACTAGCAAACTCCGGTCCCGGTCACTCATTAGTGAGATAAGTCAGATAACTCTAATGAGAGTAATTTTCACGCTTAAGTAATTTTCATGAGGGTTACTTTCATGAAGGATGCATTTTTGTTTAATGTTATAGTGAATAGGTGTATTGGATATTTTGAGCTCACCTTTGCGAAAGCGTTCAATGGGCATTTTGCACAAAATTACCTACACATGTTTTGAAATTAAAAATTGTATAGTAGTTTGAAATGTGCTTATTTACTTAATTATTTGTATGGTTTACCTACACCTTGAATCAACAGAGTGGAAATTTAAATTAAGTGTTTTAAACGAACTGTAAAGTTTTCATTTTCGAAACATCACCTATTGCATGACATATAGGTAAATAAATATAAGAGTTGCTGGATCCGTTGTCTAACTAACAAAAACGATTCCTTAAGCATGCATTTTTAACTAAAGTTAGTTTCACATTGTGTCTGAAGCCTCGTATTCATGGTAAATATTTCTTAAGCAATAGTTGATTAACATTAAGATGATGGGCTAGAATGTTGCTGGAATCTTAAATCTTCTCGTTCCAACCAGAATTTTTCAATAAGCCGTTATCAAATTTTTCCATATAGTGTTGCCATTTTTCAAATTGTCTATATCAACTCTGCCATACGTAGTGTTGGCAGTAACCAAGAAGCTTATCTATACAAATATTATAAAGAGGAAAGGTTTGATTTTTTGTTTGTTTGTTTGTTTGTATGAATTGAATAGGCTCCGAAACTACTTGGCAGATTTGAAAAATTCTTTCACTGTTGGAAAGCTACATCATTTCTGAGTGACATAGGCTAGGTTTTATCCCGGAAATCCCACGGGAACGGGAACTATGCGGGTTTTTTTTTGAAAACGCGGGCGAAGCCGCAGGCGGAAAGCTAGTATCTAATACACTGGAGATTTCAGTATGAACATTAACTTATAACAAGAAAATATGGCCTTGAATGACGCCTGTATTTTTTTATCCCTTTCACACCTAACTTGGCAAGTGGGTGTGAAAGGGATAAAAAAGATACAGGCGTCAATCAAGGCCATATTTTCTTGTTACAAGTTAATGTTCTTACTGAAATCTCCAGTGTATTGGATATAAACTTCTTGGCAGTAACATGTTGATTCAACAGTTGCTAGACAAATGTTTACACTGAGTACCTACAAGGCTTAGCAACACACACTATCTTGTCACCCGATCTGCAAATGACCACTATAATTGGGTGTCAATCGCAGATTACTATGTGGAATGGAACGGTCGTTGGATCCACGTGTTCCGCCCGGACGTGGAGTGCACGAACGGCATCATACACGTCATCGACGAGCCGTTCGTGCTCGAGAGCGACATCCGCGCGACCGGCGCCGTGTCCCCACTCACTCACTCCGCTACCGTTCTAGCGCTTTCCTTCCTTTTTGTTAGGATTCTAGAGAATTAGGGATTTTACGCAATGACAATTTAGAATTTTTTGTTCCTTGTAATAGGTGCGATTCGTTTGCGCTGGTTTATGACTAGGTTGTTTGCGCAAACGAATCGTACCTTAACAAGCGTATGAGCCACTTTTTATTTATTTATGGTTACGAGCGACGTTCAACGCGCTTGCAACGCTCGAGCTGATTAAAAATTCAATTTTAGTTGTGGCTATATTGATGTCAATTTTGTAACGGCAAGGATATTAAAATTATGTTCGAATTTCAGAAATACGTGTATGATTATAATAAAGTTAAATTTTATACGGCAGGTCTATCAACCGACGGAAAAACGCAAATCTTTATATTTCGAATCAATAATATTATGTACATTTTTATAAATTTAATGCGTTATTTTCGGTTTTGGATTGATAAATCTGCTGTTTTTTGGAAAGTATTGACTGATCATGTATTTCCGATGAACTTACACATTACCAATGTTATCTTCCCGTCAATGAAAGATTGTGGAATTAACACTTTTATAGATTGCTTTTGAATTACTTAAAACACAATACATTTGTGTTTTCACTAATTGTTGATTGCCTCTTACGACACTATGTTTTTGAAATTATAGGACAACATTTTGTTTTGGTTCATCAAAAATTAATTTTCTATTTGCTATAAATATGTACCATTTTTGAGACTCCTTATATCCCTACAATATTGACATCGAATTTATCAAGATTAACTATAGATATCGAATTTATCAAGTATCATATATTTGTGTGCAAAATAACATTTAATAATAGGAGTAAAATGACTGGTAAATAATTATTTGCCTAGATTAAATATTATACCTGTCATGAGCTCATTATAACCAAACAATCGAAGTAAGTCACCAAATGTAATATGAGAAAAAATACTCAATCAAATGTACGTAAGATGAGCCACCACTGCCAAGTTTTAATTGATTGGTACATTTATTCGTTATTCTTGGAACAAAGGTTGAAAAAACTTTGTTCATTCTCAGTGGATATTTAGGTACAAGTCATGGCGCCTATTTTCGAGCCAAGGGCCACGAAAGCAATTTCTCTAGTTTGGACATAGGTCGCTGAAAATGTCAAGTCATGACCTCACTAATTTCACCTTTCCATCCATCCGCCGTCACTTTATTTTTATAAAATACTATTTAGTTATGCTTGTTCTTATCAAAGTTGGTCCAATTATAAAAATGTAATATTTAATAATTAAAAAATGTATTTAATGTATAAGTTTAGTCAAATTTAAAAGTATTTATTTACGTAAATATATATTTCTCTTGTTATACGTTTTGCGGTGTGCCTTTGGAACGAGGAAATCATTTTATTTAACAAAATTAAATATTTCAAATATTTATTCAGATTTTATTATAAATCTGTTTTGTCTTAGACATATTACATTCCATATTATTTATCTTCGATTATCTTACACATTATATTTATTGTCTGCAAAAATATTCCATCTTAGGTAACTACTATAGTACTATTTAGTTTAAGCGTTTATAACATTATGATAAGTCATACAATATTTCTCGACCTTAAATTATTTTAATGTAAATACGTATGGATGTGCTTATAAATTGTGGTGCATTTGAAACTGACATACAATTAATTATTATCATTAAGTGTACATAATTTGTGTAAGTTATAGTTTAAATTAATAATTTAGAACCTACCGAAAGTACATCACGTTCGACTCCTATCATTTTTAAACTTTTTTAAGAAATGTACTATCTATATCGTATTATCCTATTTCAACAGTTTTACGAGCCATTTTTGCAATATAATTATGAATTATGATATATGTTTCTATAAATAGATACAAGGATGTCTATGAAGCGAATTTGTAGATAATAATATATTAAATGGCATTGATACATTAAATAATTATCTGATATGTATCATATTTAATTAACCGTGATTGAATTTTATGTCGTTTGATTATTGTATGAGATTGGATGGATATGAATCGATAAAATTTGATTAA
>CAJQZN010031228.1:0-11442 GCA_907164685.1 Colias eurytheme | reverse complement strand
GGAATAACTCGTCTTACTCCCTTATTCACTGGAGGCACAGAAATAACCTATGGAAATAAAATAAATTGCATTGAATAATTGGCATAAATATATAGAAACGTCAATATTCCAATATCCAAAGATTCATGGTAGGGATATAAGAAACAGATTTTGAGATTTCTACAATACAATTAAACAGTAAACTATAAAAAAAATATTATACAATTGGACACTACAAAAATAAATTCCACTTATTCACAAATATTTTTCCTGAACTACATACAAAATTGGTTCTGGTTCATCACAATCGAACAAACCAACAGTTTACAGTAACTGCTAATTTAATTCTCTTCTCTGTAGTTGCGTGCACACGGCAGAAGTTTGGCCAACAGCCCCTGCGGTGGATTCACATATTATATCTATCTGTATATTATCTGTATCTACGATGACATAACAGTATTATAATATCAGTGCTGTGCTGTTGTAGGCACAGCAAAAAAAATACTGAATTAGTCCCCTTTTGTCTTTTTGTCTGTTTTTGTATTTGGCCTTTGGCAAATAAATGTTTGACTTTGAGTATATTATCTGAATCTACGATTTGAACCACGTTAACTCTCACTGAGATGGAAATTGCTTGTCCTTCCATATTCATATGAAATACGTACGCTAAGCTTGATATAGGTAACAAAGATTGTTATTTTAGCGAAGCGAAGTGAATATTTATAAATATCCTAACCCGATTAACAAAATCCATCCCTTTTTCCAACATTCAAACATAAAACTTTAATATTATTTGCAGTAACATAAAGAAGTACATAATGTTTATAAAATGGATTCACTTTATACTTGGCCCCATATTCATAAATCAATTTAGTTTAAAATATAAGAGCGATATTAAGAAATGGATAAAAAAACAAAAATCGGTTCATAAATGAATGCTAGCAGCTGGTTATTAACTAGCCTACGCTCCCGTAGTTCCCCTCAGAAAAAATGGGGTTCTATTTCCAATAAAAATATTGGCCGTACGAAAGGAATATTTTCTAGGATAAAGAATTACCACCATTCTTTAGCTCATAAATTATCTACAAGTATGAAAAAAGAAATCACGTCATTGATTCGTATTTTGGGGAAAAAGATTTGAGAGAGAACATTTTTATCATGATGAATAAGAGATTTGGGGAAATGAAATTGATTTGAATTCAGCAGTAGATAATAATAGATAGGTATCCGTAATAAGTACTTATTACAATCAATATGTTTACATATACCATCCTACACTAAATAAATATTTTTTAAACATTACCAAATCACATGGCGGGGAATAAGGAATAAACGCTCAATGAGTCGTGAAGTTTTTAATGAAACAAAACAGTAAAAAATAAGATATTTGCAGTTGGTAAATAAAATTAACCCGCCTATGCAGTGTTAAATAGTTTTATTTCAAAAAACAATTTTAAAAGCCTGGCTCGTATAAATATGCAAATCGTTTCGAACCGACGCGCTATGTACAGGCGATAAATTAAATTCACTCTAAATATTACCTGGAAAAGGGAGATTAAACCAGTTTGCTATTATTGTTTACCGGAATAAGCGTTTAGTGAAACGAGTTGGACAAAAGACATAAATTTATTAAAACGGACAAGAAACAATGCCGCGAAATGGCCGACAATCTGCTTTATTGTAAACGATGACAAGTATGAAATTATTAACGAATAGTCAAATGCAACGTATTTTTCTCAGCAGAATTGAAATACAAATGAACGTATCAGCTTGAGCATTCCGTTGTAAAAGAGCAAAACGCAAAACTCAATTTCGCTTACTTCACAGGCGTAAGGCATTTTTTCATCAACAATTCGATAAAGTCGGAGCGAATGCTTCCGCAACATAAAGAGAAAATATAAATACATTCGGACTTTATTCTTCTTCTTTATACATATCTCTATCCATTATTTTTTTTCAAAGAAAAAATGTTGCTTTATGACAGACAAGTAAAAAATATTGATTGATCTTATAAGCTACGATCGTTTTAAAACGTTATCTTTGTTTGAAACTTTGAGCGGACATTTAGAAAAAAATTGTAGTTAATACGAAAACCATATCGATCTAAATAAAAACGAGCTCTCATGTCGCCGTGGGTAGGCAGATTTTTCTGATTTGAATCTGTATCACTCAATTTTTAATCTATGCTAGCAGCTGCCTGTGTCATTCTAAAGTTCTAAGCTATTTATTTCATTTTCTTTCCAATAAGCGAAAATAACCACAAAACGAGATTTGTTAAGAAACAAAAAGATTGCAAAAATATATAAATCATAAACAGAAGGTGTACTAATTAAAATCACACAATCCTTAGCCATAATGTATAATCCGATTTGGAATAGAATAATAAATTAACATTTGCTCAAAACACATTTGCATATAATATAATATTTGAAAGATAAAATAAATACGTTTCTAATGAGTTTGAGAAAGACGCTCTAGAATATCGTAAAATCATTAGAATATCAGCAAAACAAAATTAACTTATATAATAATCCGTTAACGCAATTTGTCGCAGGAACGCCGCGGCCGTCTCGCTGTTTTGTTTCAATTTACGAGTTTTGCAGGTTTCCCGGAGCTATTTTAGACCTAAGTCCTTTGAATTGTTTGTGTTTCCTGCTTCGTGTTTAATATCAAAATATTTTTACTTTTTACGTCCTACTTTATTTCGCTCCTGACTCGATAGCTTTTTATCATAGGGATGAAACGGATATAGCAAATTATAAGATAACATAACATAAGAACGATTGGCACGGTTCACAGTTAAAATATAAATACATATAAATAATACCGTTCCTATAGCGATGTTTTATTACTGACCAACTGTCTCTATGTTTGCAACAGTATTAAAATAATCCGCATGGATTACGAATTAAATATATTTAATAAAGCCAAGAATTAAGATTAATCTTACCAATAGTAAAAATATACAAATAGAAAAGTAACAACCAACTTATTCTAACATTATTTTCTGAGATATTTTTCTTCGATAAGACTAAAGAATTGATAAGCACAGCATCCATATAGTAAATCTACCCTATCAAGGGGAACGACAGCCGTTTTTCTCAAATACTGGCAATTCGTACGAAAAGGCACGGTTGGGATCTTGTTAAGAGTTTTACATTGTTTGCAACTTATACAAAGCGCGCCTATCGATTTCTGAACGGATAAACGTCTCAAATTCGGCACCAGAATTTATTCAGTACCACAATAAATAAGAGTTGTTCTTCACATAAATAGATACAATATAGAACATTCAATGATTGTTACAGAGATTCGATTAATATAATTCATTTCTTTGTAGCCACTTGTTAGAAATAATTTCTTATTACCATGTTAGTTTATTAAGGATCTGTGTTGCATGTTTCAATATATTGGAAAAAGGCGTAGGTATATTAATATACGCTTTATAAATTCCATTTGTTAAACTAACTAGTTTGGAACGAGATGACGTTCCTCACAATATCCGAACATAAATAAACAAATTAACACAAATATTCAACTACATATTTAATTGCATCATCTCTAATATAGGCTGTGATGGAAAATTCCATTAAAGATGATCCGAGATTAACTTTAAAACAAACAACAAATAAATTGAACATAATAGTTACCTACTTGTTATAATAAAATAACTCTACTTTACTTTTGGATTTTTCACATAATGTTTTACTTCCAAGCCAAAATAAAAATATATGTCTAATGATTATAATATATTGTTAAGAAAAGATAAATCTTGATCTGTGAACGGTCCCATTCAGGAGCAGGTGATTTCAAAGCGAAGTCATTAAGCGCTGTTGTTATCTTCCACATTCTATGAACAGCTCGGTAATTAAAAATGTCTGTATTCAACAATTTTCTCAAGGCGGAATAATAAACGAATTTTTGAAAAATATCTAACTATATGTTTGGATATTTTTAGAATTGAACTTTTGTCTTTGTAAAAATTCAAAGTAATTTTTGAAACATAGTTATTTTTAAATACGTAGATGTTGACAGAATGTACCTAAGCATCTAGATACATAGGTATATTGTTTTGATGTTTTTCCGTATGTACATAATATTCCAAAAATCAAATGATATGGCAAATATGTGAACGATGCTTTTATTTTCTTTGTTTGCTAGTTATTGTTACCCTTTGCCATAAGAAATATGACATTCTTTTTAATTTATCTCTTACACCCAATTCCCTTTCCCCCACAATACTTACCACAAACTAATCAAACTAAGCAAAGGTACAAACGATGGTATTGAATCCGAGAGATAAGCCGCTCCATTTAGCGAGGCAGTGCATGCTGCGTCTACAGAAGTGAACCACGCGGTTAATGGACGCTTATCCGTTGATCCCAAACGTTTTGCTATATCGCTATTTGAAACCATAAAGATCCTTTATGGAGCAACTTTTTAATTTTTTAAGTAATGTGAGTAGGTACTTAGAAGAAAAGTAAGTAGGTAGAGCAAAGCAGCACCTGCAATGGACTGAACTTTCAAGTGAAGTTCCCTTTCTTCTTGTGTATTTGACATTTATGCGTTTATAAATAAATTCAGTGATTATCTTTACATTTGCTTTCTATATCTTTACATTGACAAAAATGGTGTTAATAATAATATTTTGTACAATAATGCGATTTTCTCTACTATATTGCAAACCTAATCCACCCAATCTTTCCATGATGTTCCAGAATGATGTTTAAAGCAGTAACTAAGGAGTCATAATAAATAAAAATAGTATAAATAATCAAAATTAGAGGCGTCATAGCGTCTACCAGGGAGTCATTAAAATATGTGTTCGTCGATTAACATATATTTTTGACACATGTTAACAATTATTAAATAACAGTCTCTTAACCATATACATAAATAATGCGGTTGTGTGCGAACCTCAAATGAGCAGAGATTTAATAGTACTTTATTATATAATTAATATACGTTTCAAAAAACCGCGTAAGTATTTGGTTTAATTATGTTAGCAACGAGAATGGAATTGAATTGTCTCATACAATAGACATATTATGTAATATTAATTACAAATGGTATTTTTCCATATTGTTGTCATAGGAATCTTTTGCTTAACGATGTTCAAAGTTGTACCCAATATTTTTTACGAAATCCAATCCTGAAAATATAATAGGACAAAGGGAAGGAAATGATGTTATAACTTTATGAAAATGCTAAATAAGTAGTATCTTTGTAGCACAAAAACCAACAATAATTTTATTTATTCCTCGAGTTTTTCAGTTGTTATTTTAAACTTTCATAATTACGTATAGGAAAACATCTAATAATTTTTTTTTCTATTATATGCGATAGAAGCCAACGCACGATAATTTATGTTATACCTATTTATAGTAGAACAACTGATTAATTAGAATATTTGTTTTTTTTTGTCATTACCAAATAAAATAGGGTAAAAAATAAACATTTACTATTTCTTTAAAGAATTATACAAAGAATGCAGAAATGAATTGAAGAAACTAAAATTTGTGACCATATCGGTAAGTATAATTAGTATGTAATAGGAAATGGATAACATCTACCTTTTAAAATTAACAATAAATCTTCTTTACTCATCATCACTACATAGTATAAAACAAAGTCGCTTTCTGTACCTATGTCCCTATGTGTGCTTAAATCTTTAAATTACCCAACGGATTTTGATGCGGTTTTTTGTAATAGATAGAGTGATTCAAGAGGAAGGTTTTAGTATATAAATTATTATGTTTTAGACAAAGCGGGCGAAACCGCGGACGGTTTTCCTTATAAAACGATATCCACAGTTCCTACAAATTAAAATTGCAACCCCAAAATTCTAATAAACGACTCAGTCATCAATATCTTAAGCGAATATACAAAGTGTAAACTCGAAACGCAATATATAAAGTTACTGACGAGGATGAGATCGTTATAAATCTGACAAGGGTCGGATCTGCGATATCAATCCGCTGGATTCCGTTTGACAATACCGCCAAGGGTTTTAGGTACATGGAACACGGAAAATGGCCTGCCATCGTAGTCACAAATAAAAATATACCATCAATGTATAATAATTAATGAGGATTAAATAAAGACAGTTATACATAAATACAGTACGCGGTAAATATTAGTGTAGGTGTGAACACAGATACATTTTCTGTCTGCTTCATCAATTATTTAATGACATAACCTGATCTTTTACTCCACAAATTTACATTAATCAATTTGAATGTTATATTTATATGTAGGAATACAAAAGTGACGAAGGATTTTTTATGTGCATGCTTATAATACCTACATTTTCTCGTGATGACGAGACAATGCAAAATATTTAGTAATTTACGCGATAGAAGGTTAACATAGCAAAAACATAATGTATGGGCAAAGCGGAAGCAACTAGATTTAAAAATACGTATTTACTAGTTAATTGAACGCCATTCACAGACGAGAACACACAGCAAGTAAAAATGAATAGGAACAATTTTGTAGCTTATTATTCACCAAAACAACTTAAGAGCTATAGAAATATTGGCGTTTTTCGTTGAACCCAAGAGAAAACAAAACGAGTGGCTGCAGTATTTAATAAAGCAATAACCTAATGTCGTAAAAAACACGATGCAGAAAGGAAGAAAGGAAAACAGAAATAGGTACTTATTTATCCTTCTCCTTTTTAAGAAGGCCGCATTCTTTATATATATATATATACATTATTTATATGTATATTGTACCTACTTGTACCTATATTAAAAATATTAGACAATTTTAATAAAAATAGATAGCGCAATAATAGATAGCGAAAATACATACATATATATCAAAAGTTATTCCACCTAACGTTATTCAAACATTTTACCGGAATGTGGTTTACAGACGACTAAAACCCTGTTCGTGCCTACGCCTGTAACATGCTGTGAAATATTTTACTTAACAATTATACATTATTCATAGCACCACTTTTTAATCAATTATATTTTCAACCGCGTTATACTGGTATAGCAAAGAAGCAGTTTCAATACGAATTTTCATAATAACTTAAATCTGTGTAAACATGATTCAGACTGTAAATAACAATTAATTTAGTTTTTGTAGCATTCAAATGCTTTTCTCTTGCTTTCTTTAAAATTGATATAATATGTAAATAACATTAAAAATAAACTATCCAAATGTGTCCACCCGTTCACAAGTGAATACAATATAGGAAATAGACTCATTGGGATCACTGTTTTTATCTGTCAATCTGCGCGTGTCACAGCTTACATCCTCTTGAACACAAATAAATATCTTATCTTCAAACACGATCAAATTTTAACACAGATATCCTTTGAAAGCTATAAATCAAAGCTGATAAAATTCAATCAACATGCTACTTGAAAATAGAATGAAATGAAAATTATTGTTTTGCGAATATCAATATAAGTAAATATTCTCCATACTAAATTTAAGTAGATATAGTTTATCGTATATTTGGATAACAATTGACTAGGGCGTAGTTTTCATATTGACAATCTACATAATAATAAAGGCTTGCGATAAACAACAAAGTGCTCCGAAATATCTTTTGTATTAAACACCATGATAAATGACTCTCGGCTTAACATTATCGGTATAATAAACGTACGTGAACAAGATTAATATTAATTCATAATTTAACGATTTTGTCTTCGAAATTTCCTTAATCTGTTTGTAACCGAATTATATAACAACCAACAACATCATTAACGATTTGAATATACAACAATTATACATCTATTAATTATTAATTTAATATAAACTAGGCATAACAGGAAAAATATTTTATAAACAACCTGAAGACCTCGAATGCACATGGCATCTGTTTTAAAAGTACATGAGGCCAAAAATGTTACTATATTTTTTTGAAAAGCTACTTATAGCTAAGCAGTTATTATGTATAGATAAATTTACACTTCACCACACATTTTTTTTTAAATTCGTCCAACATCCTTTAGCGCAATGGGCAATGGCTAACAACCGAGTGAGCAGCCTAGAGAGTCTTCACTTCGATTCTGATTGGAATATAACACAAACTCAAATTTAATACAAAAAATGAATAAAATAAAATTCACAATTATATCACAGACATCACACATCACATTTTACATCTAGCCTTAAAGGGCATTCAGAGAAGAAAACTCATATCAAAACGTACATATTTTGAAAGTCAATTCATGAAAATAGATTTTGTTTCAAATGATATAAGAAAATGTTTTCTTTACTTTTTCGTTGGCAAACTAACACAATTGTTAGTTTTAGGTACCTCACTATCAATATCATAAAGAGCTGACTATGTAGGTTTAAAATAAACCTAGTATAAAACAAAGTCGCTTTCTCTGTCCCTATGTATGCTTAAATCTTTAAAACTACGCAACGGATTTTGATGCGGTTTTTTTTAATAGAACGAGTGATTCAAGAGGAAGGTTTTAGTTTTTATTTATTAGGTTTTAGACAAAGCGGGCGAAGCCGCGGGCGGTAAGCTAGTTGTTTATAAAAATAAACTAATCAAATGAATATTATTTAATATTAAATTTGCATTAATATTTTTAGAGCACTTCTTTCCAAGAGACAAATCATATTATCTCGCTATCGCCTGTTGATGAGTCAAACAAAATGAATACAAAGTAACTCTTTGATATTTTTAATAAAGTTATACGAACAAGAGCGACGCGCAAAAATTCAAACTTAGTTCCAATTAATTTTTGAGAGCAAAAATTAAAAACTTTATTTCATGAAACATTGTTAAAATTTAGATGCTAAATGTAAGCTAAAATTATAAAATAATGTTTACAGGAAAATAATAGATACAAATAAATAAGTGACATATATTGTTGCCAAGCCTTCAAAATAAAATTTATTTTTAGTTCAGTAAGCGATGGAAAATAAGAAAATTGATCTATTTTTATCCATTTTACACTTCCTCAGTAAGGACTTTGCCGGACCTAAAACTTTATAGTTCTTAGTAATGTTTTAAGGTTGGCTCGTTTCAAAGGAGGAGTGGCTGAACTTATCGGCTGAAGCCATTATCGCGAAGATCATTGAATCGATAGTACACACATTTTATTTATATCCTATCCATTCATCAAATGTTTGAAGTTTGAATATGTGAATTTTTGTTGTTACTACATAATAATATAACAATTTTTACCTCTATGCAAACCACTTATAACCAGCCAATACATACGAAAGAGATTTTTAAAGTAAAAAATACTAAGCAACCACTATAATGCTATTTAATCTTTTCATACCTCTCTCAGCTATCTCCGTACAGCAAAGCGCTCTTACGTTATGTGTAAATATTTTTACTCTGAACTGGCTTATGCTGTTCTCCGTATAGTAGGGGTGAGTAGCAATATATTTCAATTATGTGCACGCCACATCTGCTTTCAACAATTAACCTTTACACGAGCTAATGCTACATACAGTTTAAGATTTACTATCACAAATGTACACTTAAGTTTCCTAGTATTAAAAACAAATATCGTATATGCTTAGCCATTAGAGAAAAGTAATTTTCTCATACAACTACACACTGGAGAGCAATGTAATTGGAATCTACGTTTATGTTTCGGGTAAACATTGTGAAGTGTCACAGATCCACTTAAAATCTTGTTATTTTCGAGTATAGATACGATAAGATATATATAAGAAATATGAGTATCGAAAAAACCCATATTATTGAAAACAAACTGCAATCACCGGTTTGACTAGATAGCAAGTTTGAGAAATCACGAGAGACTTTTAGTAGACTTTCTTTTATTATAATATGCCTGGTCATTAGCAGATATTTGTAGTTAATATCACTTTTATTGATTAACAATTTCTCTGCGTACTTATTATTGAAGACACTAATATGATAAAAATACAGTACCTAGTGCAAAAAAATACATAACTATAATTTCTATGTATTTTGATGTGTGATACATCTATTATTTAATCATGAATGTAATATGTACTACATCGGTAAAATGTATAGAATATAATTGAGATATTACGTTTTAATATTTACGGTAGTATTTGGATTTCACTTCTTCAAATAAAACTGATTGTAGAGTAACAATGCGTATAATATAATAAACACTCTGTATAAACAAATAATTAATGCATAGAATTAATACAGTGTTGATGTAGGTAACCTTAATTACAAGATAATTATTAGATAATCACAAACCACACGTCATCGATACCTTATTTTGTAATTTTCTACAAACGAATTTCAGTTGAATGCTCTACAACCAATATTTCTTCACAGTTTCTCCTTTTATGTTATGTTACTTAAATAAAAGATTTTATCGTCTGGGTAAGTACAGCAACTAAACAAAATATGTTTATTTTAAGTTTTATAATAAACATTTTATTTAATCAATATAAAATACAATGCATAATATTTAATTAATGTTATTCCAATTACATCTTGTATTCTTGTCACGATTCACAAACGCTTATTTTTATTGTTACTGTAATCGAGCTTCCTACGTCTTTCAAAATGCAATTTTTATTAGAAAATATATACCTAACAATAATTCGCGGAAACACAATAATAATGCGATGTTAGAATTGGATTGATTATCTATTAGGTCAGGCGATCGCAAGGACGTGCTTACTCCATCGATGTCCTAAGAATTTTGTAATCACCTGCATTATTAATACCGACATATTTATTGACCTTCTAGCTTAGTACTTTAATATGTAATTATATTCACAACTATTTAGCAAGCCATTATTTTTTTCTTGATTAGTTATTAACCAATTGTTACGTATTTGCGCATTTAATTAGAACATTTCGTGACAAACCTGTTTTGTGATCGGTAGGTAGGTACGTTCGTTTAATTAATAACTAACATTTAATTATGCAAATATTTTTTTTTTTATGAATTTGAATTATATGAGAATGTGAACTGAAATAATTATTTGCATATATTTAACTGAGCTTAAGATATAAATTATCACTTGGGGAATAGTTCAATGCAAACTGCAGCATTTCAACTACTTAAAATACAAAATTATTATCACAGTTATTACCTAATACAATCCTTTTATATGGATTTCTAATGTCTTCCATTTATTGATTTAACTCACATTCACACAAAGATAATTAATAATAAATATCAGCGCGATAATAGTAATAATTATCTAACAAACATGTCATAATTTTCCATCATGTTTGAGCTAATTAATTGTTCCAAATTATTTTCATTTTGATTAGATCTACAACTAATATCCCACTTATCACGTATCACCAGACTTTTCATTCTTTAACCAAATTATCTTATAAAATAATCCGGCAAAGGCTCCTCCCACCAAGGGGCCAACCCAGTATATCCAGTGAGTGTTCCAATTGTTCGTCCAAAGGGATGGCCCCAGCGTCCTCGCAGGATTCATGCTCGCTCCAGTAAGCGGTCCACCCGCAATAGAGAATGCTGCAATTGTGAAACCAAACTT